>JAPMUY010001374.1:100000-177594 GCA_026901105.3 Galaxias olidus
TTTAACAACACATTTATAGGCCCTCGCTCCCTCTCATCTCTCTCTCTCTCTCCCTCTCTCTCTCTCTCTCTCTCTCTCTCTCTCTCTCTCTCTCTGGCTTCCTCTCATCTCTCTTTCATTTCCCAAGAGGGTGATTCTCTAGCTCGGAGCGGCAGACAGTTTTCCCTCTCAGAACCACCTGAAAATAATGGCCGAGCCCACATCGGGGTCTAATGAACGAGGGGATGGGAGGGGAGCGTCTGCAGTGGGGCTGGCGGAACGTTCCGGGAACCTTTGAAGAACCTCATTCCCCAGCTGGCTCCGCTGCTAACAATGCCAACGGGGACGGATTCCACTGGCGAGGAGCTGTTGTGTTTTTTTTGTTGTTGTTGCGCACTATAAAAATCGCACACACACTTTTACACACGCGAGTCTGTGGGCTGCATTTTCACCCGGCGTGCACCAGCTCAAGGTACCCTGCGCCAGATAGGAGAATGAATGAAGAGATAATAGGTGCCAGCAAGGGGGTGGCATCATCAAACAGAGCCGGCACTAAGTGGTGCCAAACATGACTCGGGGGAGAGGGGGGGGGGGGGGACCGCTGCCATTCATCGCCCGTTCTCGAGGGCATCCGTAAACAAACAAGCTGGTAGGAGGCGCCGAGCGGGTGGGCTTGTTACTCTGTGGCGGGGGTGACTCAGCAAACACAGTCAAAAAACTTCAACCCCCGGAGAGGGAGCGAGGGAGAGAGAGAGAGAGGACCGATGAGAGAGTGAACGACGGGGGGGGGGGGGGGGGGGGGTTGTGCGCATGATGAGCAAGGGAGGGAGAGGAAAGTGGGAGCGAACGAGTTTTAAGGACGACAGAAAAAAAAAGAAAACAAGGGAGAAAAAAAAGACGGATAAGTAGAGCGGGAGACTAAGCCGAGAGAGAACACGGGGGGAGAGGAAGAGGACGCGGGGAGGAAAACATATGCTGATGAGGACTTCCCAAGATGAGCTTAAATATTTCATATGTCCTAGTTTCCGCCACTCCCCCGGGGACAGCATGGAGACTGAGAGGAGATGGACAGGGAGCGAGCGAGGGAGAGAGATATAGATGGCGAGAGCGGGAGTGCGAGGGAGGAAAGGCGGGCGAGAGTGACGGAGAAAAGGATAAAAGTGGAGAGGGATAGGGAGCGGAAAAATAGAACAAGTGAATCATTTCCAAAATGGCTCCGTGAACATGTGTTTCTGGTGTGAGCTGGACTAAGTACCCCACAGAGGGAGAGTCGTACCGCATCAGGTCAGTTTGTACAATGAGAACTCTAACCTCCTTCACGTGGATGAAAATATCCCAGCATGCAGCGTTCAGCCTGCAGAAATCATTCAGCAAATAATGTGAAGAAATTAGTGAGCACACACACACACACAAGCACACACGCACACACACACACACACACACAAACACACACCCACAGAGGCTGAAAACCGCTCAGTTGAAAGCAGCTTTACCTCCCTTGCATGGAATGGGACTCAGAGGACACACACCCCACAGAGAGGGGGGGGGGGGGTTGGGGGCTCAGTGTCATCCTCTCTTGGATCAATCCCCCCCCCCCCCCCCCCCCTCCCCCCCCTCTCTCCCTGACGTCTTTCCTCACTGTGTTTTCTTCGCTTACATTGGAAAGGAAACTCTGACGCTAGCCCACCCCCTCCCTGGCAGAGAGAAGGAGAGACAAATGGCTTAACGGATGGCGTGATGAAGACAGACGGAGGAGTGTCGCCGGGCGCGAGGAACGGGCCGTGGCGCGGCAGACGGGGGGTGGTGACACGCGGCGAGGCAGGCGCGGCGGCGAGCGGCGCGGCGGGACGATGGGGGCTAATGGACGGATCGCCTCCGCGTTGACCTCCCCGCCCGGCGCCCATGATGGATGGTCCCACGGCGGCCATATTAGAGGAGCGGGATTTATACCGGATTCCCCCCCGGTTCAGTCCGCCACACAACGCCGTGTCCTTGGTCAGTGCGGAGGACAAAGGTTGACCGGGTTTAAATGAACGACTTCAGCGGGCGGCCGTGAGCTCGCTCCTCAACGCCGTGTCGTCAACGGTCGCGGGAGGAGGCGCGCGCCGGCTTAGCGCGACGAGACACGGGAAAAGCGCTCCCGTTAGCCGCGTAACTCCTTGAAACGGGTCGCCAGCGTCACTTGTTTGTCTGTCTGTGTGCAACCTCGTCAGACAGCTAATTAGCATGAAAGGCTAATGCAGTTGCTGTTCTTTTAGTGTGTGCGTGTGTGCGTGCGTGGGTGTGTGTGTGTGTGTGTGTGTGTAATATGCTATCTACTGCTAACTGCTAACTAATGGTGAAGAGAGTTCAGTAGAGCATGGGCGCCTGGGGCCGCTGACCCTGATAATCAGCTCGCCCCACACTGGCACGCTGGCTAGCCTCCTAATGAGTCATGTTACTGCGGTGGGACGGAACGTTGCGTCACAACCCCGTTGTTCCGCTCTACGAGAACACACTGTGTTTATCCAGTGGGCTGTGTCCACGGGTGTGTGTGTGCATGTGTGTGTGTGCGTGTGTGTGTGCCTCGGTTTGTGGGAGAGGTGTTGGCACCGTACCACATTGCAGCAGCTCCAGGGGCCCTGTGATGTAGAGTCTCTTTCACCTGCGTCGTAAAGCACGCCTTAAAGCTGACGGGAACTCCAGCCTATGTGGGAGGCTGGCGCGCGCTCGCGCACGGTGCCCCGCGTGCGAGTGCGTCTACCTGCCATAGGTGTGTGTTTGGGCGTGCGCGGGCGACAGTCCCATAAAGCATGATTTGGAGTTGACGAGAAAGGGTGGCCCCTCTCTGCTACCAGTCAATGGCTGTTATCTTTGGGGCCTGCTCCACAGCCACCCGCCGTATATCAGCCAGATAGCTCTCTCCTGCACACACACACACACACACACACACACACACACACACACACACACACACACACACACACACACACACACACACACACACACACACACACACACACACACACACACACACAATCAGACCTGGGTGCAGAAAGACTCTGGAGCTTGGACTTCTCTTTGTCAAAAACAAATGCAAGAAGAACCCACCCATTCACAAGTTGGCTTTAGCGCAATTGGCGAGTCGTTCCCGCCGTGTTTCCCACGAGGGACTGTGAGCTGGACGACTGTGAATGAGCCCAGGCCACTTGAATGTGCAATTCCTTTCACGTACGGGAAGCCCTCCGTATCTACATGTAACAGTGCGTGGTCGTCCGACCGCAATGTGTGTGTGGACGGTGCGTTGAAGATTCTCCTCGGATAGGTCCCTATTATCTCCCCGCCTCAGTCTGAGGACGAGCACGGGCTTTTCTGTGTTAACCAGGAAACTGGAAATAGCCCGTGCTCGCTTCTCTGTCCTCTATCGCTGGACAATTATAATATTTATGAGAAAAGCCCCGCGGTAGAAAAACTCTGTTTTATTCTCTAGTCATTTCTTTCCCCTTCTTGTAGAGTGGACTTTTTTAATGAAACACCGCCAAGAAAATCACTCAAGCATTTGTCAGTGTAATTGTACAACACAATGCCGTGAATGGGCATGAGCCCGCCGTTTGAAACTGCTGACAGGCACAGAATAAAACACCTCACACTGAACAGGGGATTAGGAGGGAGAGCGAGAGAGCGAGAGCGAGCTAGAACGTTTATGTATGCGTCCTGGGTGTGTGTGTGTGTGTGTGTGTGTGTTTTTTTTGGTCTCTTTCACCGTTTCCCTCTAGTCTTTGGAACAAATTATGTTTTAATTGAGGGGGAAATAAAACGGTCTTTACACTCTGACCTTATAGAATGAACGTAAAAAACCGCTGAACGAGGGCCGCCAGTTGGCCCCGTCTGATAATGTAAATGACGAGGCTGTGAACGGCTAATCGTGTATATCTCTGATGGCTGATGCTTATCAGAGCTGCTCAGTCAGGTGCCGTTATTTGTGGCGTAACATGGCGGTGTGGCGTGGTAATCGTCCCAGTGCTGCTGGTACATGACTGGAATCTCGATTCAACCCTCCTGCCCCCATGTAATGTGATGGGCAACAGCTGAGAGAACAGAGAGGGAACTCCCTGCACCGACAAGCACACTGTGGAGGTGTCCGTCTGTCTGTCTGTCGGTCTGTCGGTCTGTCGGTCTGTCTGTCCTCCAAGCTCGTGTTTTGTCTGTCTGTCTGTCTGTCTGTCTGTCTGTCTGTCTGTCTGTCTGTCTGTCTGTCTGTCTGTCTGTCTGTCTGTCTGTCCTCCAAGCTCTTGTTCTGTCTGTCTGTCTGTCTGTCTGTCTGTCTGTCTGTCTGTCTTTCTTGGTTATTCCCCAGCCCTGCCCAGAAAAGGTCACCTGTGGACATTTCCATCAGTGCTGCAGCCCTGCCTCCTCACTCTGCGCTTCCTTCCTTTATTTAGCTCCCGTCCAGGGGTGGGAGGGGCCAACTCACACTCCGAAAACTCTGTTGCTCCGTACATTTTCTATACCTCTATTTTTTTCTTTGATAATGTAAAAAAGGGAGGGATTTCTTTGTTGATGTTTTTAGATTTCATGGGGAGGTGAGCAACCGTAGGAGGAGCGCGAGGCGTTCCCTCACGAGAGCAGACAGAGACCTCACCGTCACCTGCCCACGAGCTTATTGCTCCTGATTCATATTTGCATGAGAAAATAAGATGGCTCAAAGCACATTAGCGGTCACCGGAATGGCACACATGCTCATGGCGGGCTCCGTGCAACGGCCAACGTAACCGCATATAAATCGAGTCATTTTATTTTGGTCATCAAAAGCCCGTTTGCAGCCAGACAGGCAGGGCACGCTGATTGAACAGGGTTCCACAAGTTCCCCGCTACAGACTGGGTCTATTTGGCAGACCCTCGGAGGAGGGGCACCCGTGTTCTCCCTGCTCCGCTCCTCCGCTGCCGGCTGCCGTCTTTACGTCGCCGCCTCACACTGTGTTTTACAGTCTACATACATGCGATGAATAGCCATTGACTCTGTGTAAATGGATGTGTCGCATTGAATTAAGCCCCCTTTGTAATTTCCAGTCCTTTTCCCACAAGCGCTCCCTCTGCACACTGCAATTTCATTCTTGATCGGTTGCCTACCTGCGTGGGTGTGTGTTTGTGTGTGTGTGTGTGTGTGAGTGTGTGTTCTATGTACTCATATAGTGGTGAATCGCCACTATATGTATACATATAAGACACACACACAAACACACACACCCTCACACTGGTGACACTCTCTATATATGTACATAGAACACACACACACACACACACACACACACACACACACACTGGTGTCACTGTCTGGACTCCTGTAGCACAGTGTCCTTCAAGCAAACCGGATGATGAAACAAAGAAGTATCATTATTCCCCAGAAAGAGCGAAGCGCATCACTCCAAATCACATTCAAATGTATTCATTCATTCTTGAGAAACAGCCCCGTGAAGGTGTACCGCTGGTCAAGCTCACCAGCGGAGAGGGGGGACGACAAAGTAATTTATTTGACCAGTCAGCCCCCCCATCCCCCCCCCCCGTCCCCGTCCCCCCTGTTGTAAAACAACACCTGGCGGCCTATCATCAAATACACGCCTGCTCTGCGTGGCGCTGCTTCAAGTGCCACCTGTGACCTGCCGCTTCCTCGTGTACGGCAACGGAGCTGGGCGGCGGCGGCGGCAGCGGGCGGCTGTCGGGGGTGTGAAGTGCATGTGAAGTGCATGTAAATAGCTCGCCCCGTGCCTGAAGGATTCTCGGACGCCCCCGGGTTGGCCACGGGACATTCGGCCGCTGGGAAAGCGCTTTGCTGTGCTACGAATGGCCTGTGCCGTGCTAGCAGTAACGCAACAGTTTCTTCAAAAAGATGACAGGCTTTCTGACGAGGACAGCGCGAGGAGGAACCGGGGAGAAACGGGGACGCGTTTTAATTCGCCCGTTCTGCATGCCTTCGCACGCTGCGATAGGTTATCCGTTCTCCCTTCCCCCGGCTGAGAGATGAAAAAGTGCCCAGTCCACGGGTTTCGCTCGCACACATCAAGCTGCCAATGAGGGAAGAGGTCTCCATTAAGAAGCCGTGACGTTGACAAGGTGCGTATGAATACTAAACGCCGCGCACGTTCCCCAGAAAAACAGAGCGGCAGCCAATGAGATGCTAATTCGCCTCGCGTGAGTCGCCGCTAAGAGTTGCCGTGTGTCACTCCACATGCGTGTGCCAAGCGGGGATTGAAGGCGCGTAAATGAAGGTGCCACCCCAAATTAATCCCGCCGCGTGTTCCACAACAAGCCACCAGGTACGTTCTGTTCGGCTGCCACTTGACACCCCCTCTCCTAATAGGTCCACTTATCCCCCCCTGCCTAGAGGAAGTAGGAAACGTGTTGGTTACAGAGGAGGGCGACGATGCATTGGGGGTTTGTTCCCACCTGACGTCGCCGGGCGTCAAGTTGTTGGCGGCCATCTTGAGTGCCTTCGATTCTGAGCAGGAGCTTGAGTCCCCCCGGTGACAGAGGCAGGGCTTTTCATGGGGTTTGAGGGGAGGACGGTAAGCTCCTTAGCATCCACATCCAAGTCGGGAGACGCGATGGAATGAGAGGCGGCGAAGGGAGGGGGGGGTTGTTGGGGGGTGTGGAAAGGGGGCTGTGCCTCCCCCTTTCCCCCCGTGTGGCGGGTGGATACAGGAGCTCCCGTCAGAGCGGGTGTCAGCTCTCCCGAGACGAGAGCTTCAAAAAGGCGCGCGCGGCAGCCGGTGGAAAAAGAGAGGAAAAACTTTGTGCCTGCACCGGGAACAAACGCTCGCTCCGGGAAGACAGACGTCGGCGCACCCTTCAGGGGGGAGGTGGCCTCCCGTTTAACGACGGCAGGTGTTCTCCTCCCTCTGGCCTTTGAGCTGGAGCTGTCATGGAGGAGGGGATTAGTGCCTGCTGCTGTGACAGCGGAACTCACGACGGCCCGCTGTCTCCGTGGGAAGACGAGGCCTCTGGTAAGACGTGTCTCGGTTTTGCCGACACGGGGGGAAAGACATATATGAGACGTCCTCTTACGTGCTGCTTGACTGTCAAAATAAAGCACTAATAATGGCGCGCGCGCGTGTCGCTGGATTGTTTAGGATGTGCGTCTGCACTACACGGGGTGGCATCTCCTATTCCTAGGGTGGCAACAGAAGAACGAGGGAAAAATCGCGCCGATAGGAAGCAAGGGAGGGAAGAAAAAAGGAAAGCAAAAGAGAAAGGAGAAATTAGAGTGGTAGACACGGAGAGAGGTGGTATGGTTGTAGGGAGTCGATCCACTGTAGTGAGCCGTGGGACAGGGAGCGGCCCGTTAACACACACCTCATTAATCACCCACTCATTAACCAACCCAAGATCCACACACACCCCTACTGCTGTCACTGCCTTACCCGCCCCCGCCCCCGCCCCCCTCGTCACCCTTCTAACACCCAGGCCATTAGTCACCAGCGTGGGGCGTCGGGACAGCGGAGGCAGGAGGAGAGGAGGAGGCCGGGCGAGGGCCGCAAAAGGCAGCGGAGCCCCTCCCGGAGACGTCTGGCCTCCGGATTGGAGCCCGCGGTTCCCTTGATGCCTCTCCGCTCTCTGCGGACGGAGCTTAAAAGGGAGGGGTGTTTCCAGGCGGGCGGGTGGTGGTGGTGCGAGGGGGGGATTCCGAATTTCAGACTCGGTGAGCCAGCAGCTCCAACAGACGGCGCCGTCCCTCATGAGAAGTGCCACGTTGAATATTTAGCGCGCACCTAATTTGCCTTTAATATTTATCACTCTGCTGTCAGCTGTCAACCCTGCAGGTGTTCTTGATTACCTGCCCACAGAGAGACAGAGTGATAGAGCGGTTGAACGGGAGAGAGAACGAGAGCGTGTGCCCATGTGTGTATGTTCATGCCAATGAAGGCGTATGTGTAGGCGTGTGTGTGTGTGTGTGTGTGTGTGTGTGTGTGTGTGTGTGTGTGTGGGCGTGCTTGTGCGCGACTGCCACCGGCTCAAGCCAAACCATGCTGTCAGGAAACCACTTGTGGGCGCCGGAGGTAGCGGCGTGTCAGTCGTCATTCCGCGGAGCTCCGGCAGCCGCCCAGCCGAGCAGAGCGGCTCCCCCTGGCCTTTCTGGACGCCATGGCCGTCATGAGGGGGCTCTGTGTTGTCGGAGCGGTCCCGTGGAGCTATTTTGGTCCCTGATGTAAACTCCCTGTAGGGTGGCAGCGCCGCGAGATCAATGTGCCGTCTGTGGCACACGCTGGCTCCTGCCCTGTTCTCCGTGATCAAACGGCGAGTCACCGAGCAACGGTCTGTCAAGCCTTTTTTTGTTGTGTGTGTGTGCGTGCGTTCAAGTGTGTGTGCACACTGCGGTAACGCCGACCGACGGCTGTGCTAACACGGAGACACACAGGGCTGTATCTCTGCTGCCCCACGCAGGACACAAGGGGTAACACAAGGGGTCTGCCCTGTCCCTCGCTCAGTCTGCGCTCTCGCTACGAACAAAGTGAATCTTATCAAAACATTACTTTGGTGCCTGTCCCTAACCCCTGAAGAGGACTGATAGCAGTGTCAAGACTTTAGCTTTTCCCACACACAGAGAGAGAGAGACACACACACACACACACACACACACACGTACAGACAGACACTGAACGCGAGAAGAATAAGACTATCACTCTGACATTTTCTCTTCAGGCAGTTCCAGTCATCAGGTGCACACACAGACAGGCAGAACAAAGAAGCAGAAAAAAATAATGCAAAAAAAAAATCTATTTCGGTATTATGATGCAAATTGAAAAGGTGAACCTGAATAAAGGATTAGATTTTCCAGACTCCCTCAATCAATTTTAATATCCAGACTTGAATGTTCCAAGAACAAAATATTGCATCTTAGTGTATTTCCACCCGTTCTTATTCTCAATAGAGTAAACAAACAAACTAAACAAACACTGTTGATAGATTATCAATCTCCATTTCTTTGGCTCCCATGGCGACAGTCCTAGGGGTATTCCAGCCGTGCTGGCTGTTCGCTCGTATTTGTTCATTTCCTCGTTTTAAGCGAGTGTTTCATCATCCATCAAACCGAAGCACAATTTGAGATTGTCCTTTTTGGGGCTGAGAAACCAACCAAGTGTGTCTTATTTTCCCGATATGATGCAGCTTAATCAATATTGGGCCCTAACTCTTTTGGAAACGATAGTCTGCTTAGAGCATCCAGTTTGTTATATGGAACAGTACATATGAACAGAGCTTAGATGACACACTTAGCTCCATTATATAGACATGAAGACATTCGAGTAAGTGAAATACAGATTTATTTTGGGAATTTATTCTCCAGGTTGTTATGTCTGACATTTGGTGGCGAGTTTCAAGATGGAAGGTCTTGGTCAAGAAAAATGGTCTTTCTGTGTCAGCCTTGAATCATGGGCTTTGGAGTCCAGGGAAATCAACTCAACACCATGGGGTGCTGTCTTCTTCTCTCTCTGACTCATAGTTCCAAGCCTATGGATAGCTCACTTCCTCCTCTGACAAGCTCCACCCCCCTGGCTTTATAAGGAGACCGGCCACAGCCAGCCTATGGTGCCATGGTCCTATCTCTCCCGGGGGGAGAAAACACTGTCTCAGGTCCCCCCCATTACCATTGTCTGCTGATGTCCACTAATTACTGCGCTGATTCTGTTAGATAGCCTCCTTCTGCACGAATCAATAGCTTTCCTGCTAATTCACTCCCAGAAGAACTGGCTCGCTTGGACTCTGGGTAATTAGCGGGCCGTGGCTTGATTGGGACTTGGTGTAACAGTGTGTCTTACAGTAGGTGATCCATGGAGTTCTACAGCTCTCCAGTCCATCTTTAATGGACTCCAAGTGGGTAATGAAACGGGGGAAACAAGGACGTGGCCTGGACTAACCAAGGAGCTGTCAACAGGTTATGGTTGTGTGTCTGACAACGAGCGTGCTCAATAGGGAAACCTAAACGAACGCAAATACATTCACCGACAGCATACGCCGAGTGACGCAAACACACGCCAACACGCAAACACCGCACGCACAGAACGAATCTTGCCCTTGGGCGACATTGACGAGCTGCCGAGGGTTAAATTGTCGGATTCCGGAGTCCAACTTATTGTTCAGGGGGTCTACTGCCAGGAGTGCGTGGAATTAGACCTGTGTGAACATCCCTCCCCTTACTGACCAGGGGAGATGCAGTCCTGGCTGGGCTCACTGCCATGCCCGTGTGGAGGACAGGAGCCAGAGATTGGCGAAGCACGCAGAGGGTATTTGCATGATACCGTGCCCCTTGGTACATGACAGTATAAATTATTCAGAAGATTGCATGAATTATACAGATGTATATCATGAATACAAAAAGAGCTCTATCAAATACCATGCTTTCATGGTACGTCAGTATGTGTGTGTGTGTGTGTGTGTGTGTTTGCGCGTGCGTGCGTGTTTGTGTGCTTGCTGCACGCTCAGCAGTTTCCCAGCCTTCACAGGCTGTTGGCTTGTAGAACAGCATTACTTCTGTCTTTAATATCTTTTCTGTTAATGCGAGTCTCTGGCTAATTGAAAATGAACTAGTCGATGTCTCCCTGTGGTGCCTTTATAAGGACCTTAAAGAGACAGGCACCCTTTCCCCTCTCCATGCAGCAGCAGACGTCCCGGTTCTGTGCTGTCTGCAAAGGAGAGCTCCTTCCTAATGAAGACATCAACAACTTCTGCAGCGCAGGAGCACGTCACCAGGTGAGGAGACGCTGTGCCGTTCTTCTTTGCCAAAAACCGAGGAGAGGATAAATCAGGAATATGTGCAGATAAAAACGCACATAAACCCGGCATATAGCGCGCGTCTCCAGTGGCACTGATTTACAGCAGGCTGAGCGGAAACTGCTTACCGTCAGGAGCCGTAATGGATGCCAGCGTCTGCTCTTAATTTCTATGGCTGGGGCTCGATATTGCTGTTGTTATTTTCTCCCAAAGCGTTTTCCCTGATGGCTCCCCAGGCACCCTCCTGTGTTATAGTTGGACCATATGGGCCCGAATGGAGCAATTAAAAGCACACTCCAAAGTCTCTAAAAATTGCTTGCAAAGCCAGTCAATTCTGCATTCAATAAGCAGTATGATATAGAAAAAGTCTCGTGTCAACCCCCACAGAGAAGATGATGTGATGTGTTGCATCAGCAGGGCTGAGATGAGAGAACATTAGTGAGAGATGAGCAGTTTGAATTAAAGGCAATTTGTCTCACTGACCTGGGAACTGTCCTACGGGATGGCTTTTGGGCCTTGCAGACTTGCACATTTAACACACAAGCCTTCTCTCACACATACATAGACGCACATGTAATTACCCTCACACACAGTCATCACACACCAGGAGTCAATAAGACGAGGATCCACACTTTACATGAGGCTACACGTCAACGAAGCTGTGTGAATGAAAGACTAGGTCTCTCTCCTGCCCCCTGTTGAGCAAATAGCTCATTGCAACCCGTACATTTGCCTTCCACGAATTGCCAAGCTGTCACAATCCAACTATCTGCAGTGACGTGCGAGTATACGGTATATATCTACTACTTAGCTATCCCATTAGATCAAATATTTAAAGATTTTGACTTCAGCTTTGACTTCGAACGCCAACTTCCCATCACTGACCCCTCTGATTCTGAGTCCATGCCTACTTTTCTATCTTCATTAGCGATTCCAAATTAAAATTTAGAGGGGAAAAGCAATCAGCCCAGGAATGGGAGGTGGATACAACCGATCAACCGATCTGTGAGTTTGTCTTGCAGGTCTCCTTAATCACCAGTAGATGTCATTGGTAGTTTAACACCAACATTCCTGCTCTGCATATACAAGGCACTGGATCCGCCGAGAGATTTGCAACAATTTGTTTATATTGTCAGCAAAAATGTGCACTATAATGTTCGAAAGATTAATACGCACAGTTGAATGCAGTTCAGCTAGCAATTTTTTTTCTGAATATTTGTGTTGTGTGGCCAACATAGGCTAGATCAAAGGGCTCCTGCCATGGACTTTGTCTGACTTGTCTGTAAAGGTTCTCTAAATACCTGCTCTTTAAAACTACTCTAATTTTAACATTCTATCTGTAATTTTTTATACTAACTACCCTTAGCTAAGGAACAGATTAGATAATGCATGAATGAATTTTGTAATTGAATAGATGGACGGATGAATGGAAACGAGGCGCAATGGAAGGAAGAGTGTAGTAGGGGAATGAATGAAACACACTAGACAGTTGGGGCCGTGGCCATCCTTATAGACAGTGTGGCCTGTTTGTGTTCATAGGCGGTCATGGGGCCCACTCTACCTTAGCCACTGGTTGACTGGTGGACCACTCCTTGCTATTTTTATCCTTGTGGTGCTGTGTCTGTTTCTCAGCCAGCAGACAGTGAGGGTGCAGGTCTCTTTCTCTCTCTTCCTCTCTCTCTCTCTACAACACCCCCCCCCCCTTCTCTCTCTCTCTCACTCACTCTTTCTTGCTCTCCCCACCATTTCCTAAAATAGCCATGAGTCGTGATCAGCTCGTCCTTGACAGAGAGCTGTATTATTGCTCAGAATCAGAGGAGGGGTTATGGATTGATACAAATAGTCACTCCCGCCAAGCCAACCCTGCGCAGGCTGAATTAATGTGTTGCTATTTTTGGGAGCCCCGTGTTTCCAGGGGAGACCTAATGACGCAATGACGTCAATGCGGGTCAATCGCAGACTGGAGGAATTGAGTGGGTTCCATTTGGGTTTTGCAGTATTTCTACAAAAATGAAGGAAACGACTACAAAATGGAAGTATGTTTTTATTAAATGCATCGACAGTAGAAGTCAATCGTAATGCCGAAATGAAAATATTTACATCACGTCGCCCCAACCCTTCGAGCATCAGCGATAGTAAAGGAGGTGTGTATGGATGATTTTTTCTCCACATCCACAGCGCTTTGTGTGATCGCACCTACCAGCGTATACTAAAACCACCTATTTAATGTTTGTTTTAATATAGACGTAAACTTGATATATATTCGAATACATAAACTCAAGTCTTTTGTTGGTGTGTTTTGCGTAAGGCAAAGCGCTGGCAATTGCTGTGCCATTAACTTGTGGTGATGCCATGATGATGTCTGTGCTACGTGCATTTTTTTTCTTTCCCCAGGGCTCTAGTCTACATGAAATAAAGCCGAAAAAAGGAAGTGTGCATGCATCTACGCTTGCTGAAAGGTAACAAGAATTTCGCCTTTTTTATCTGACCATCCTTGTATTGTCATTAAATCAGACAACCACAGTGACATGCAGTGTCTAGCATACATTCTCCCTTGAAACATGCCTCTTCCATTTTGCCACAATGACATATGAAGATCTGCTTGTGTCTTGGTCTTTACTCGGCAATATCGCACTGGAGTAGTTGTAATTCCTCCCTAGGTCGAGCACTGTGCGCCATAGTTGCTTCGAATCTATTACTATCGGGCTTTTGTCTATACCCGCCTGCGCTCACCGGCACACGTTGAGAAATGTAGGATTTTGTTTTTCCCTAAACTTTGGTATAACCGCCTGTGGATCCCAGTTTAGAGTTGTTGGTGAAGGACGTTGAATGTTTTCCAATAGCCAGGGCACAAATTAAATGTCACTAGCAGATAAGTCTCGTTGCCACATAGCTCCATGCCATGTAAAGATAGGCATGTACTTTTGCAAACATCTTCGTCCCGCCGCTCTCATCACTCCCTCACGCACGCACCCCTTCGCACAAACACACACAGGGCGTCGTGAGCGAGAAGGATACAGGGCGTTCACCGGCTTGGCTGACGTTTCAGCACCATGGACAGTCCCCACAAGCTGATTTACGTGCAGGTTTTGTCGCAGGAGTTGGCGTACTAAAATGGCTTCATCCTTAAATAATTCAATTAAATTTACAATAAACATTCCAAATGCTACATAGGATTGTTCCCAGATATTAGCCTGCCATGACACTGAACACTGCCCTGAAAACACTGCCCTATACTTTTCATTGAATAATTATGGACTAGTTATGGGCTATCTATACTGTGTGAGGTTTGGAGGACACAATTATTATTCTTTAAAATGTACACTACCTAGACTACGATGCTTTGCTTTGGATACACATTCAGCTATCAGGGTCAAGGAACTTAAGAACCATCTCACAATCATGTTCTAACTGTTATTCACCATCCTCCTCCACTCCCTTGCATCTCATTCTGAGTCCCTATACTACTCTAATAATAATGCATTATGATATGATTACCCAAGCCCTAAAATCATCTCCCTCTTCATTGCTCCGCTTCTCCTACACCTTACTACATTCTCCTTTGCTTCCATGAAGCACCTTACACAATCACCTGTAGCAGTCTGGACCCTTTTGCACATGATCCCACACACCGAGAAGATTCTACCCATTTATTCATCCTTTCACATCTCCATAGTATATTGTTTATTGCTGTATGCAGATGTTTTATCGTAACACTTCATAGTGTTGTGTAAATTGGTCTTTACTGGGATCCTCCCAAGTGTATTGCTTAGCACGTCTGACTATACAGTCACCTACACTGACGTATAGGAATAACCCTAACCATTCTTTATATTGTTATGTTTCGGTGCGACACAGAATTACTGTCTTACAGCTATTAAATGGCTGTTTCGTGATTTTACTGTAACTGCCGATTAGAGCTTCAAAAAGGAAGACTTAACATTATACCTATTAGACAACTCAACCAAGTAATACCTCGTCACATACGTCTAAAACAATGAGATGATTGCATTTGTTGAGTTTAAAATGAATTAAGTATTACATACAAAAAAAATTCAGAAAGGCAAGCCACAGCTTGATATTTCGGTTTCATTATACGTTCTTTGATCAAATGCTGTTTGCGTTGTCATTGTATATTAAAATGTGTATTTATAGTTGTGTTACGTGCATTATAATGATTTAACCCAAAGTTGCAACTAGCCCTTAATCTAGCTTGTCAAGTCTCATAGGTGTCTTTGTGTTTCAGGTGTAGGGAACACACCTGGTAGCATCACGGATTCAAAATGTCCCTTTCCGATCTTTTTGCGGTCTGGGCTTGCTGTTAAATATAACCCTATCCAGGAAGCCCTTACCCCAAAAAGCATCAGCAGGGGACCCTCGCATCACTCCTCAGCACTGTGACGGCACACTCTGCTCTGGATGGAAAGGTCACACAGGAAACAGCAGTCTTTAGTAGGAGAGCGAGCAGGAAAAAAGCGTGAATCTCTGGACAACATTTATATTGGCCAGCTGGTAGTAGTTACCGACGAAAAGAAAATGTATTGAGTTGGACAGGGGTAGTGCGTAACTACTATTACGAGCAGTCCAGCAGGTGGCAGCAAAGCTCTGACGAGGAACTCAATTGTGGCGAGTCCGTGGAGGTTGGATGGGCATTCCGTCTGGACAGAGATGCATTGGTTGACTGTTGGCATCAATGAACTGTTGAGGTCACGCTGAACGTAACCTTACGCAGTACGTCACGTTTTATTGATAAATCACGTTCATGACAGGGTTGTACTTCGAAGGGTCTCAAGACAGATAAGATTACAGACATTATTTGAGTGAATATTGGACAAATTATCGGCTTCTACTTCTGCTGTAGTCAAAGCTGTACGTGCGTACGCTGCCGTTGTGCAGGTTTAAAACAGTCAACACAATTTTCATCCATTTGACACTTTGTCAACTAGGATAGGCATCAATTTTAATTTGATGACCAGGAGTCAGTCAGGTGTTACATTTGCTCCCTTGCAAAGTTCATGCAAGTTGCAAATGTAACAACCTCTTATAGATCTACATTGAAATAGATTGACTTCAAATTAAGGAAATGACGGTGAAACCAATTGACACAGCTGTGTTTAAAAAAAGCATTGAGCTCAGTGTGGTTGCATCTTCACTCAGTTTTAATCTCAACAGTACATTGGCCTTCACATCACAGGTAGCCTAATGAGAGCAGAAACAAATCTTCTTTTCAATGAAATAATAATAATAAGAATAATATCTTATTATTATTATAATATTTATATCAGTTGCTAAATACTAAACATGATGGCTGGCTTTGCTGGCTGAATTGTAGCCTACACTTGGAGGTGGAATTGGGCCCTGGCCAAATTTCCTCTCTGCAATAATTTCCTTCTTTTTGATATAGCGGTACAAAGTCACATGGCAAATATCAAATAATTTCCTCTGCAGCTCTCACTATCAAGGACTGGGGTACTCCCCTGTCAGCTTTTCTGGCCCTCAACCTATGCATTCTGTAACCAAACTACTCACTCTCAAGATATTTCCTCATTAAACATGTAGTAGTAACTCAAAATAGCTGTATTCTATCTACAGACGAAAGGATATCAGGATATAGCCACAATGGTTAGGCCAGCGAACAAACGTTTTGAAATTTTATATCTACCACTATTAGAAAATAATTATGTGCAATCATTAAGCCATGTGATGGGGTCAGTTGTAACACTGGTGGGGGCAATTGTAATGTGGTTACTACTGTCCCCAACCCCACTGGGCATGATTGAAGCACTCCTGCTCATTAGCAACAACACCACTCGACTTATGCTTAGCCAACAGAAAAATGATCAAAGTGTAAATGTTTGCTTGTTATAGGGGAGGAAAACGAGCATTGACAGGGCAGTCTAATGCATCCAGATACAAAAGAGACTGCTATGTATCCCTTAGTTAGTTACTGAATTTGATAGCCAACACAAGTTCTGCTTAGCTTGTAACTTGGCTTAATGTACTTTTACGAAATAATAAATCATTAAAAAACAGAAATGTTGTCCTGTTTGTACAATCGAATGGGTAGTAGACGACATGTAGGTGGATGCAACATTTTAATGAAGAATAGTGTTACCTTTTAATCAGTGGTGGCTTGTGAGAAATGTTCTAGGTGGGGCTGTGCCATATTCAGTCATTCTCAGTAACCATCCCAATACAACTCAACTCAAATTGCAGGATACCAATGTACTGTGAAATAGTCAGTAATTATTTAATGCCAATATTGCAAAGTTAAGGCATTCTTAAACAAAAACATCTAAGCGCCATATATTGCTGGATTATGTTTTATGCTAGGGTCAAAATAAGGTCAGGGGAACCTGTGTGTGTGTGTGTGTGTGTGTGTGTGTGTGTGTGTGTGTGTGTGTGTGTGTGTGTGTGTGTGTGTGTGTGTGTGTGTGTGTGTGTGTGTGTGTGTGTGTGTGTGACATCTTATCTGTAGGCTACAGGAATTTTGCCCTTCCTGTCCTTCTGAGTGGCTAACCTTTCACTGATCCTTTTATTGAAGACAGGAATGTTTCTCATATGTTTTTTTTTTTTTAAAGAGCTTAGCCAGAGCATTCAGGTGATTCTGTGTCATGGTGCTCCTCAAGAAGCTCTTGACCCTCTTTAAAGTTGAGAAGCACCTCTCTGATTCCGCTGTTGCCATAGGTGTAGTGCGAAGACTGACAGTCTCAGTCAACCTGTCTTGAAGGTTGTTCTCCATGGAAAACTGGAACTGAGTCAGGGCACCACTCACTCTCTTACTCCTAAAACAGTCTATGCTGTATCTGCCGCTGTCAATTGAAAAAGTAAGGATGGAAGCAAACCAAGCAAGCAACCAGCTATAATGGTGGATTCGTCCTGTAAAACCACTTGGCAGCTATGTTTTCCCATTTCAATTCAGCTAAGAAGACAACAAAGTTATAGGCCATCCAAATACCATGCTACCGCTACATATTCCTCTTCTAAACAAGGATTTTGAATTTAACTACAAGACTCACTTACCCAGTGCTTGCCACGATAGCACATCTTAGTCAAGAATAACCTAAATTTAAAGGGGTCCTATTATGATAATTATCAGGTTCATACCTTTATTTAGTTCTACTAGAATAGGTTCACGCGTTTTAATGTTCAATAAACAATTTATTTTTTCCAAACTGCCTGAATGTGCAGCATCTCTATTCACCCTCTGTCTGAAACGCTCCGTTTTAGCTCCTGTCTCTTTAAGGCCCCCCCTTCCGACGAGCCCAGTCTGCTCTGATTGGTCAGCTGGCCAAACAAAGGGAATTTACCTTCGCGCTGACAAAAACAGTGTTTTCTCAACATGGCGAAACCACCCGGCCTCCGCTCTGACTGGCTCTGGTTGAGGGCGTGCCAAACATTATTCAAATGTGTGACTTAGTGACGTAGATAAATTACGGAGGAAAACGCCGGACTACAAACAAGGCGTTTCAGGCAGTTCAGGAGCAGTGTTCTCTGTGAGAGAGAGTAGCTCCCTTTGGCATGGACTATGGGCTTTGTAACTTTTCAGACCTTTTACATGCACAAAAAGCTTTATAACATACTAAAGGAAAGGGAAAAACCCAAAAAGCATAATAGGTCCACTTTAAAAAAGTAGTTAAAATATGAGTTCTAGTCAATGTGAAACATCTTTATCTGTTTTCTGGCATAATGGACAACTCTACCCAATTGGTGACTCAAAAGAAAAGGCTATAACGTGTTAATTGTAATCATGAAAAGCATTTAAATCACACTCTTAGCTAGTTTCAATGATCTCATGCTAAACACTTATACACATTCATTTAATGTGATCTATGGTCCGTGCACTTGCACTGACAAATATGTATGTATTTAAACATGTGGAACATTTTTACAGAAATATTACCATATTATTCTTGAATAGAGCCATTAAAAGGGACCAGATTTAGCTGATACATCCTGTTTGTTTTCACACACTGTTTGCAACCTATTCAACCAGTTTTGCAGTTTATTTGCCAGTAAATACCACTATTTCCCAGATATTCCTGCTCTTGTAAAACGAGTTGCACCCACCCACTTTTTCTGTTAATGGTTTAAACACTTCACACTACACATCTGCAGTGTTTGAAAGTTTTATATTTTGTATGCGCAAGCAATACAACAAATTTGTGCATGAATATGTATATACTATACCTTGTATATTGAAACAACTTGTATTAGTCTCACATCATAGCAATAAGTAAGCTCAAGGCTTCCACATTCCTTTCCCTCATTCCTGGAGAACTAAGTAGTCAGATATTTACTAGGGCCTCTATGTGCAAGAAAACAAGGTTGAGTGCAGTACCTTATTACCAGAAGGGGTCAACATCACAACTCGTTAAAAGTCTCAAATACATGCCAATGAGTGGCAAATCAGTTGTTTTTCTTGATATGATTTGATTCTTAATGCATGTCGGGAAATTCTGCAAAACACTGCAAAGAGCTGTTAGTTTTGGCAGGAGTAAATGCCATCCTGAAATCTCAATGGGAAAACGTCTGCCCATGCACCAATGGCACCTGGGAGGGTGAGAGCGATTAAATTTAGACTTAGAAGTCCCGGGTAATGAAGACCATTCCAGCTGTGCGATATGCACAAGGCGCACTGCACGGGTCACCTACGACTGTCAAGCAAAGGTCACCACAGGCCGTCCTTCTCTACCAGCATGCTGTTTGTTTTAGAACCTTAAACCAGTTGACGGTGTGACCCTTCTGGTAACACTCCTTATACCTTTACTGGAATTGTCTCGTTTAAAAGCATCTGTCTCTGACAGTGTCAGCATGAGTGCATAAGTCGTGTGTATTTGTGCATGTCGTTTTTCTGCCTTTCTGGATCCATCTAGCGCTATGGGATTGTGTGTGTGTGTGTCGGGAAAAGAATATGAGAAGGAAGAGCAAGCATGTGCGTCGCCGTCGTTTCCCATAAATCCCGTGGCAGGACTCATGCATTATTCACGAGGGCCATCCAAGTCCCCCAGCGTCCTTGGAGAAGCGAGAGGTGTACGTCTGGAGGGCGACAGGCACACTGGTCTCATGTGAAGAAGCCCAACCACAAACCAGTCAACCAAAATTGTCTCAGAGATCTTTATGGGCTTTTTTGGGACCTGTTTACCTGGCAAGTAAAGGCTGTTCCAGGCCTGCTTTCCGATCAACCCTGTGGCGTAAGGAAAAGGGGATTGAGTTCATGCTAGGGAAAGAGCGGTGGGTTATCAAATACATTTGTGATTCCACATGTATTTGGGGGGGCTACGCCGAACAACAACAAAACAACAAATTTGAGTGTGGTCAGTCACCGAACCTCTGTGGCTGGCTTGGTTACTCAATGTTATTTCTGTGGAAACCATTGTCCTAGTCTCCACTCACGAGAACATCATGAGTCAACTATGGCCAGTCACTTGTTATGTGGGCAGGAGTAAAAAACTCTGGTCCCGTGCCAAATAGGTTTGTTGTTGTGATTCTTTAAGTGCCACTGTAAACCTATTGATACACAATAATACAGACACAAAAAAATGCTAGTTCAGTGCATTACGAAGATCATGCTTAGAGAGGATCAAATCTGGTTATGTTTGATTGCATGGCCAATGCAAAAAAACACTGCGTGCCAGATTTCTCAACCATCCTTTTCTTCCACCAATCCAAAACAAAACTGGGAAATTTTGGACGTCATTAAAAGATTTCCCAGAAATACGGGATTTTGAAATCTTCAGTGATTCCCAGCTGGAAATGGTTTGACGTTGCTGTTAAGACGTCTGCATCAGGAAATCGAAACTGTGTGTGTGTGTGTGTGTGTGTGTGTGTGTGTGTGTGTGTGTGTGTGTGTGTGTGTGTGTGTGTGTGTGTGTGATCTGACCCCCATACCCACGAGGTTGGTAACCGGAAGAGAGGTTTTTGCAAAGCGTGATGGATTTACAGTAAGTGAGCTGCAGACTGACTGCCAGCACTCCTAATGACCCTTTTCAGTGCACATGCTGAACCCCCTCTTACGCACCAGACGGAGAGCCCTTCCCCCATGTCATACCCGGGAGACCCAAGGAAAATATCTTAGACACATCCTCCTGCTCTCTTTCCAAGACCAGGGCCAGACGAGAGGCTCCAAAAATAGCCACTGAGATAGGCAAAAACAAAGATTTCACAAGACTTTCCAATAAAGACATCGTCTCAAAGTAATGTTTGTAAAACAATGAAAAGGATTTATTGAGGGAGAAGCCTGTATATAGGCTTCACTTGGTTTTCTATAGAGCCTTTAGGGTAGTCCGAAAACAACAGAAATACGCACAGAAGAAGGGACAGAAGGGACAATTCATAAAAACATCCCAAATGTGTGTCAGTGCGTGCTTGTGCACATGTGGACGTGTGTGTGCATGTGATCCGATTTGTGTTCCGCATCGGACAGGAATGTGCTCTTCTTGATACATGTCCTCAACAATTTATAACACAATTTCTCACACTGAAGGCTTTTTTCTCTTAATCCACTTGTGATATCACCCTGAACATTTGACCAATGTTGAATATCCAGGAATGTCCTGTTGAAAGTGTACATGTCTGTCAAAACAGAGGCATGTACTATAATCAATCCAAATCTTATCCCTTTGCCCTGGACTGAGGATTGGTATGGAGTGGCACTGCTGACGCTTACAGTCAGACAAGGCATGTACGAACAACTTTATTTGATTGTTTGTTATAATCAGTGTTGGTCCTCAAGCTGCACAACTTTCTTAATTAAGTAATACATGTATTCCACACACACACACACACACACACACACACACACACAAAAATGTATATATAAATATATACTATATATACGTATATACAATATAAATGTATATATATAAAAAAACATAATTGAACTCATTCATTTATCAGAAAATCTGACCGATTGTGGGGAAGAGGTTTAATTATGGTAAGAGGAACGCCCACACAATAAATTACTTACTTTAGTGGACGATCTCAGTAAAACATGATCATGTGCACGCACGCACACACACACACACACACACACACACACACACACACACACACAAATAATTAGAAGCAACAACTCACACCTTAGCAATGGAAGTTGTAAACACCAAGGAGTAGTGCCCAGACTTTGGAACACCCAACAGTTGGCATGAGAGGTACAAAACCGCTACACAACAAAATTTAACATACAGCAACACTATTTACTCTTACTCTCATAGTCAACATTCCCCCTGTCAGACTGCACTCAGATTATATTAGGTGGGAACACACCTGGAGTCCATGAAAAATTGACATGCAGGTCAGTGTACTGGAGTGTATTCCAGACAGTACAGTTTCAGTTTAACTATGCTATCAAATTCTGAATTGAATAAAATAAAAAGTGGTAAATTTGCAAATAAACAAACAGAAATTCTCTGAGATAAAAGTCTCGAAATTACTAGAAAGAAACTCGGAACTCCTTCACTTTGTATAGTTGGATCAACATCACACCACATACACCGGCGGTTGACGATATGTCAGTGGATGACCTAATAAAATTATACTTTGCAATCGGATGTAGCAATGAGGAAATACTTTTTATTTTAGCCATATCATCATAAGCATCAGAACTTTGAAGAGACTGCCGTGAATTGGGCCTATTCAGACGAAAGCATCATGCTGATTTGGATGAGGTAGTAATTTTTGTGCATCAGGAATTACCGTAGGTGTGAATGTGAGTGTGAGTTGTTGTCTGCTATATCGGCCCTGTGATGTTACATCTTCGGGCGATTCAAATGGGATCATAACCTACCAACTTCATTAACTATAGCTAAATTTACTTGATGCAGCCATATTCCATGATCTTGTCCCTCCTCAGGAACGTGGGCGTACAGCATTCCCTGTTTATTGGCGGCGTTTGTGGTGTGATTGATCCAACCTTAAGTGATGTCATCCTTGCCAAAAAAAACTAATATTTTCCGAGTTATTATTTCTCGTAAATTTGTGACTTTAATCTTGGAGTATTTCAAATTTTTCCTCGCAAATTCGCGACGTTTTAATCTCAGAGAATATACGAAGTTTTTTCTCGCATATTTACAATTTTAATCTTTCTCAGAATATTACACCCCCTCCCAGGCTCCTTTTTTATTTTATTTTATTTATTTATTTTTACCTACAATGGCCAAAAAACGCCGTTGTATTACACTGATAAACATGAGTGAGGCGGAAAATAGGAAATACTGTCTCAAGTCGACACAGGAGAGTTACATGTGTCTAAGATCTTGAACGCAGGGAGGAAACCCATGCTAGCCCTGTGCACCTGTATGAATGGAATATTTGTGGGTGGTAGTCATCAGTGTTTTGGACATGCACATCTGTTTGTGTACTGCCCCGGCCCTAGCAGGGGGCTTGGGGGCCAGAGTGGGAGTGGTGAGTGAGGGGGGAGGTGGGGGTAAGGACAGGGGATAGAGGGAGAGGTGAGTAAGAGATGAGTCAACAGCCCTCTGCTATAAGAGAAGCCCTGATGGAGCCTGGGCATGCACACAGAACCCCCAAGGTAAGCTCCACTCTCAGCCACAGCTCACACACGTCTCTCCTTCTGGGCTCATCCTGCCTTGCCTCTAAATGCCACTTTCTGGATCCTCTCCATCCCTCTGCCTCGCTTCCTGTCACCTTGACTGTCTCACGGTCTTACCTCTGTTCACTCTGTGTCATCTTAACTCTGTCTCACTGTGTCATCTTAACTATGTCTCACTGTGTCATCTTAACTCTGTCTCACTGTGTCATCTTAACTATGTCTCACTCTGTTTCATCTTAACTTTGTTCTCTGTGTCATCTTAACTTTGTCTCACTGTGTCATCTTAACTTTGTTCTCTGTGTCATCTTAACTTTGTTCACTGTGTCATCTTAACTGTTTCACTGTGTCATCTTAACTTTGTTCACTGTGTCATCTTAACTATGTCTCACTTTGTTTCATCTTAACTTTGTCTCACTGTGTCATCTTAACTGTTCTCTGTGTCTTCTTAACTTTGTTCTCTGTGTCATCTTAACTTGGTTCACTGTGTCATCTTAACTGTGTCTCACTCTGTGACATCTAATCTCTGTCACCCTGTGCCATGAACTCTTTTAAACAATCTTTAATTTTATATGATTTTTTTTCAAATACCATTTAGTAAAGTAAAAATTGTAAACTAACACTTTTACACTAAATGATGTTGTCATAGATTAGTTTTGTAACATTTCCTTAAAGAAATATCTTGACATGATGTGTGAATTGTCACAATATGGCATAGTCCTTGATACTGCTTGTGCTAAACCTCTCCCATCTCGCACCTCCAGTTGGACTACCTGCTTTGACGACACACTACCAGACTTCCACACAGCCCCCCCAGACATGGACTGCTCTCTGGCTCTTTCCCTGTTCTCCCTGCTGGCCCTCTTCAATGCGGGGAGAGGAGCCCCTGTTGACGTGAACAAGTCTAAAATCAAGGCAATGGCTCAGAACCTGGTGAACGTGAGCAGCTATGTAAGTCCATTGCATGCCATTGGATGGCTTGGTCAGTCATCACAATGATCAGCTTTACAAGGCTTTGTAAATGAAGCACACTTGACGGTTTATCGCCTTTGTTTCATACCGTCATCCACGTGCGTGGCAATGCAACGACGGGACGCCCATCTTTACGTGTCTTAATCAACCGTTCTGTTTCTAGAATCGGAAAGAGTTCATCCGTGACTCCCCAGCGGTGGACTCCACCGCCTACGCACAGCCGACGCTGGAGGGACTGTCCCACGTGGCCGCCGTCCTGGAGGCGTACCAGAACCTGCTGCACTCGCTGCACCCATTGCTGGACAACGTGTCCTCCGTGGAGGCTGGCGTCTCCATGCTGAGGGACTATCTGAAAGAGGTTTGCCCGGGGCCCACCAAGAAGCTAAGACTGGACGACCTGGAGAACAAGAAGGACTTTCCCGTCACCGTGACGTACGAGGCCCTGGTTCGACTGGAGGGCTTCCTCCACCTCCTGCTGGAGAACCTGCACACACTGAGGACCTGCTGAGCGCACCGCCTCAGCAGGTGGCGCGACTCTTTTGTTTGCCTGACCCGAGGCTAGGGTATGACTTGAACGCAGGATCGAGCCCGGAGGACACACCAGCAGTTGATCTGCTTCTTAGGTCATGACTTCCCTTTCCTTTTTTTTTTTTGAAGTGTGACCTTTTATTTATGTTGTCATCTTTTAGATGCCTATTATTATTTAAATTAACATATTTGAACGTATTTTATACTGTTTTGCAGATATTTTAAAAAAAACATTTACTTTTGAGGAATGTTTACATGCAAGTTTATATTTAAAAGTTAATAAGGCACAGCACTAGATGCATAAATAAAAGGGCACTTTGACATAAAAAGCTGAAAACACCACCACGCACGTGCCTGTAGAAACCGCTGAGTAAGGCTGCATGCTTTCACAGAGGGGAGTGACTTCATGCGGTGATGTCATTTCAGTTTCCTGTAACCTGGACAGCCTATGCCAGTAACGCCAGATGTGTTGAGAAAAAAAACAGGCGAGCATTCCCCAAGCCAAGCCAATGAACAGCCTCGTGTTGTTGCATTCTTCATCAGCACAATGACCACAGCTTTTCCAGATAAAATAATACAAATGTTTTTTTTTTATATATATATTTATGCTGCAAATTTTATATATTTTTTTACAAGGACAACTGTTGTGTGATGGACTGCAACAAAATGTCAACCACACCAAATGTTTTTTTTTTTGTTGTAATCTGAATGAATGGACAGTTAAATGATATCTAATGAATGTATAAATATGTTGTTGAAAGAGATGAAACATGTACGCTGACCCAGAGAAATGTGTGTTGACTAAACGTGAGAATGTGAGGTCACGGGGGTGTTGTACTTTCTTAACATCTGACAGTAAATTGGGACAGCAATGTATTTGCAGAGGATCTGTAGTCAATAAAACGTAGGAGTAGATGTGATCAGGTGTGTGTGGTGTGTGCCAGCAACATCCTACTGGGGGTATCTATTACACAAACACCAGTGACCTATTCTTGTGACACTTCTATGCGAGCTACAGTACAAAGTCTGATATGATGCCAAATAACAGACAAGAAAAACAAACTGACAGCGGGTTGAAATTTCTTTTTAAAAAAAAAGACTTGAGAACATATGTTACATGGTTTAAAATGTAAAGGAAATACAAATTAGGGCTGTGTGGGCAACCTGTAGCAATATGACAGAGGAACCAAGAAGATGGAAGTAAATATGATGGCAGAAATCCACACACCAAAAATATTACATTTCTCTTTTTGATAGAGATAGCCGCAAGCTCAAACTGCACTTAAATTACATGACTCGTTTTTTTTAACATATCCACAATAGCCTTTACTAAACGTTCCAGCCATTCTTTATTGTTTGAGCACATAAGAGACATGTGCGAGCGCAAGCTAATTTACACACATATGCAAACACGCACATGCACGGACAAATGCGCACGCTCTTTCTCCACAAATACCCACTCTTTCCACACACACACACACACACACACACACACACACACACACACACACACACACACACACACACACACACACACACACACACACACACACACACACACACACTCTTAACTGTTGAACCACTTGCTCTTCTTAATGTTAGGTGTCTTGCTGCCCCCTCCCATTAGTTTTTTCTTGTACTGCTCCACCAGGCTGTCAAAGCGGTCGTCATCCCGACTCTTGAAACGCTTCTTGCCCTTTTTGGGTTTCTGCAAAACAGAAAACATTTTGGGTAAAATAAACTGTTGATAGAGACTGTTGACAGTTTGCAAAACGCCAGGAGTAAAAAAACAAAAACAAAAAAAAAAAAAAAAAAAATAATAATATTCTAGTGACAATTTGCACTAGCTTTAAAATATACTTCCTGACTGAAGTGCATGACATGTTTTAAAATAAACATGCATAGTAAGGGGAAAATAAGGTACACATCAAAGTTATCTCCCTGATAGCTTTAGGCTATGTGATGGTATACATACATCACTAAAGGAGAGTCAAAGGACAAGCTTAAAAAGAAAAACTCCTTCAACTGACGGGAAACATCAAGACTGCAACATGGATTAGTGTGCAGTTTGACAGTGTGTGTGTGTGTCTGTACCTGTGTTTTGACTCGGTTTGGTTTCTCCATGGACTGTGCTGTCTGTCGTACTCCCTGGCGCTCCCTCCTGCTCATACCCACCTTGGGCTTCTTGGGAAGAGGAGCCTGCTGCTTCCCCTTATCACGCAACCTACACACACACACACACACACAGGGCAGAGGCCGTGATTAAAGACACAGGTATGAGAAGGGTCGGGTGGGGGTCTTTGGGAGGCGTGCTGCTTAGTACCTGTTCTTGGGTCCAGTGTGGGAGGGCAGGGCCAGGACCTTCCTGCGTTTCTTGCCGTCCTCCAGCTCAATGTGTTCCACCTCGGGGTTGGTCTGGAAGCCAGAGTAGTGTCTGCCCTGGCCCTGGGGCTGGGGCTGGTCCTGGGGCTTGGGCAGTGGCTTAGACTGGGCCTGGGGCTGGGACTGGGCCTGGGGCCTGGACTGGGCCTGGGGCCTGGACTGGGCCTGGGGCCTGGACTGGGCCTGGGGCTTGGACTGGGCCTGGGGCTTGGACTGGGCCTGGGGCTTCAGAGGGGCTGTAAAGGAAGAAGGGACGAGAGGGCTGGCGTGTCAGACAGGAGACCCGGTGGATAGGACGAGAGCACGGGTCTGCAACACACTTCATTAGAAACCGTTGTACAAATATAACTAATATATAACCACTATAACCGGTAGAGACGGTTTTATGGTCAACGTCATAAATGGATGCTTAAACACAGGGGGGGCAAGTTCGGGGATAATTGCTTGCGAGATGGGTTGCCAAATAAAATACACACGTCTATTCAAGACATCAGGCTTCTGTCAAGATCACTAGTAGAGACCAATCTTCATAATCCTTTCTATTCCAAACGCTCTGTTTCCAACATCGATCCATCTATCCCTGAGCTGACTGATGGACGGACAGGAGTGACTGTCTGCATGGTTCCATGTGGCGGAAACAAAACAGAGGCCTGCCTTTACCCTTCCCAGGCTGGCCTGGCCCTGGGGACGGGTCCTTTGCTGGTCCCTCTCCTCCGCCCTGGACTGGCTTGGCTCCAGGCCCACCTTTCCTGGGTCTGGGCCCGGTTGAAGGGGTCTCGGGAGGTCCCCCGGCCATCCCAGGCTTCTTTCGGAGTCGCTCCTGAGGAGGGAGAGCACGGTATGTGTGAGTCACGATGGTCATTCACAGTGGCTTTATGAATGACAAGAACATCCTTGGGTGTCAGAATAGGGCTGCTATGTTAAATAAAATGAATTCTTATTTTTATTATGTTTACTATTGTTATTATTATTATTATAATAATAATAAAAGGAATGAAAACCACAATTTTAGAACATCAACGCACACACCTGGACCTTCTGCTGCCGCATTTCCTTCAGCTTGAGCTTCTTGCCGTCCTCCAGGGAGAACTCCACGATGGGCCTCTGTGGACGACAGGGGAGCACACACCTACTTCAGTCCACCCAATGAGGCGCCGCCGCTGGCCGAGCGCAAAACAACAGTCGACGCGGTGGAAGGCGCGTCGTCTGCCAAGCCAAACACAGAGCACGCCGGGGAGCAAACCTTCCCCAATAACAAGTTTTCCCTCATTCTTGAAGATGAACATTGCCCTCCGCCGCGTTGCGCAAGGCCCGCTGTTTAAAAGGATAAATCAATACAGCGGTGCGCCAGCCAAAGTCTCCCCCCCCCCACCACACACCACACACACACACACACACACACACACACACACACACACGCTCCTCCAGTGGTTCCCCTTCGGCACACACGTCCACCCTCGCCCACGGGAGCATTCCAACGCGGACAGAGGCACGCGCCGTCGGGCTCATGGCACCCCCCCCCTCCCCCCTCTTACCTTTTTGGGTCCATGGATGTGGGGGTTGTTGTTGAGGTGGCGCAGCGTCTTCAGCGCGTGCTCGTGCTCCCGGAACTGGACGAAGCCGTAACCCAGGGAACGGCCCAGCTGCTGGCCCTTCTCCGGCTTCCTGTCGTACATCACCCTGCACTGGAGGCGGGAGGGACGGGGGACACACACACACACACACACACACACACACACACACACACACACACACACACACACACACACACACACACACACACACACACACACACACACACACACACACCACACAGCAGTCAGTGAAGACAACGGTGCCCCCTAGTGGACGGTCTTTGTTGAATTACCCCATTACACGCTGCCAGACAAACTGTCACTTTGCCTTACCTGAGAAATGTGACAAAACGTCCTCATAACACACATCTACTACGACGTTTGAGTCAATTATTTTTGCAAGAGGTGTAAGCTCTTTATACTAATCTCTTCTCGTGTGTGTGTGTGTGTGTGCGTGTGCGTGTCTTACCTCAGTGACGTAGACATCCTTGCCTCCCCCCGCGGCTTTCAGGCAGAGCTTTCTCAGCTGCTTGACGTCGACGGACTTGGGCAGGTTGTGGACGCACAGCCGGGTCTTGGACACAAACACGTTGACGTCGCGCAGCTTCGCCCGCTTCTGCTCCTCAAACTGACAACGAGAGGCAACACAACGATCAGAACCACGGCCTCCCCCCTCCTCTGACCACTACAGGTACACCCGGACGATCAGCCCTGTGGCCGGGCGCGGAGGGGAGGGGGCACTCACCCGCTGTCTCTTGGCCATGTCTTCGGCGGGCACTCCCTCCGCTGCTTTGGTCCCAGCACGGATCACTGACAGACAGCACAGGGGGAGAACGTTAGAGGGCACCTCGCTGCATCAAAGACAGGTATGCAGAGTAGACAGTAAATCCGTCCTCTCCGACTCCGTTAACATGTCTAAATCCCGTCTCAAAACCCACTTGTTTTCCTCAGCTTACCCACTGCTTGTTCCCTTTTCACGGTGTACTCACGTTATTCCAAAGGTGCTGATAAATCCCTTGTATTATGATCCGTTTGGTACAAGCCATTTTCTAGTGAAGTAATCAAATTAGGAGCGTAGAGTGTGAATGTATGTGTGTGTGTGTGTCAGTGGACTCACAGCCCTCCCTGGCGAGGTAGAGGTTCCTGGTGCCCGTCTCCACTTTGACCTTCTTGTCCCTGAGCTTGGCGGCGTCCTCCCGGCTCACTGCAGCCACGATGTTGAGCTTCCGGCCGTCGGCACGGAGGCCCCCGCTCTGGCACGCGCAGACGGACAGGAGAGCAGAGCGTCAACACACCGGGAAAAGGCTGGCCTAATCACCCTTTCAGCCAGGATAATGTGGCTGTGTTTACATACTTTACACACAACACTGTCGCAAAAAACAAAATGTGTAGCAACGTCGATATCCATATATTTACAATGGAAAGTAGGGATGTAACGGTAATCCGAACAAATATGCAAATATGAATTTTATAGTGTATAAAATATAGTTCATCTGGAATTTTTTTTATTTTTTTTTAATCTATCTATAAACAAAACCACTCCTCACATGTCCCATCTGTGAAAATCTGCTATACAGTTCTATACTTGCACCATTCAGCGTTTCATTTCATCTAAATTCCAATGCTAAAGCATCAGATAATCAACTTTGAAACTTTGAAGTAGCCTTGAAGTGCGGTGTGAAAAACAAACTGGTCCTTTGCACTTGTAAATTGTTAGTGGCTAACCAGACAGAAAGGGCGCAACTTCCTGCTTTCCTTTTCTGTATCCAGTTTGGGAAATATTTTGGCTAACCAGGAAGTTATAATAATGACAGGACAGAGTTGTAGATAAAGAACATTGGCAGTACGTGCAAATATATATATTTTTTTTGTTGCAGTATCACAAAATGATCGTCCTAAAACAAATTCAAATGAGAATTTAGTGAACTGTTACACAACCCTAAAGGGAGGTATACAAATACAAGCGCGGTGTCCCCGTCTGACCTCTGACTCCTCGGCTGCAGCAGCGATGCAGTTGTCTGCCGCCTCCTTGGTCTTAAACTGAGCGAACGCCATGCCTGGTCAGAGAACAACAACAACAACAACAACAACGTCAACGTCAACACACTGACTCGCCCCCCTCCCTCACAGAGTCAGTCACACGAGCGTTAAGTCGGCACACTGCAGACGGCAGACCTTTGGAGTGCTCGGTGTCGGGGTGCAGGACGATCTTGATGTACTTGAGCTCTCCGTACTTCAGCAGGACCTCCTCCAAGCCTTCCTCCTCGGTGTCGAACGACAGGTTCCTAGGGACACAGCGGAGGAGGAAGTGGGGTCAAAAAAACACATCAGCGCGGGTCTGGCGGTGTGTGCTGAGATAGTGGAGGGGAGAGCAGGTTTATTGGGTAAGTGTGTGCCTGTGCGTGTGAGGTGAACAGTTTTTGGAGGTAGGACGTGGGCACTTCCTCACCTGATAAAGACCGTTTGGCCCTTGTTGACGTCGCACGGGAGAGGTTTTCTCCGAGCGCGGGGACCTACAGAAAGACCCGAGGCAAAGGTTCAAGAGGACGCCGTAACAACGTGTTACCGTGATCATGGGGAAGAGAGGAACCTGTTCCGACTCACCATCATCATCCTCGTCGTCGTCATCATCATCATCATCGTCGTCGTCGTTGTCGTTGCCATCCTCGTCATCGTCGTCCTCGTCAGATCCACGGTCACTATTGTCATCATCATCATCATCATCATCATCTCCCTGGGATACAGAATCTCCTTCCTCCTCATCATCTTCTTCTTCCTCCTCGTCCTCACTGTCCTGTTGGTCACTCTCCTCTGTTGACTCTTCTGCAGGTCTTTTCGCTGGTTTGGAGCTGTTTCTTTGAATAAAAGGGCTGTTAAAAAGTAGTCTAACAACAACACTACTAGATGACGGTTACACATGTGTTTGTGAAGGTTCCTACGTTTTCTTCTCAGGTACCACTGGTTCTTTTACTTCCTCCTCCTCCTCCTCCTCCTCCTCCTCCTCCTCCTCCTCCTCCTCAGAGTCATCGTCCGCTGCTGGTTTTGCTACTACCTTCTCTTCTTCCTTTGGTCCTTTTTGAGTGAAAACATACGTCATATAGTCAATTAGTCCTTTTAGGGATACGTCACAGATAGTTAATGTATGAGAATATCAAAGCTATGTCTGTTGGAAAAAAAAAATATATCAGCTAAGTGAATAGCATAAACCCAGTCAAATTGGGGAAGTTAGATCTAATCCATTGAAACCTGCATTTACCCGAGCTGGAGGGCGGTTGAGTGGCGACATACTTGTCTTTGGCTACGGCCCAGTCAACAGCTACCTGACGTCCTGGGGAGGAAAACAGTAGGTCAGAGTGGTACTGTTTCACTGTCACACATACAGGAGTTTGTAAAGGTGACAGGCAGGTGCTCATGCTGAGCCACACATCAGTGTGCTTTGAATTGAACGGTTGAGACGGTCAGTAAATTCAGTTCAGTAACTTGAATTTTCTTTTTCAAAATTCAGTAACGTAACAATTTACTAACGACGCTCATTATATGCATTTTGGCTCATTGCAGTTCTATTTAACAGTAGCGTGCATGTTATCGTTCATGTTGAGACTTTTGACAATGATACAAATTCACGCCTTAACAATAAATACACATTTTCACGAGGCATCCAAGTAGTGTTCTTTTCTCAATTAACAGGGGGAAAATGGAAACAGGAGCTATACCAAACAGTCACCTTTGATTTCTTTGAGGTTCATGGCGTCCAGAGCGTTACCTGCCTCCAACATATTCTTAAACAGCACAAATGCAAAGCCTCGCATCTTCCCATCTATTGAAAACACGGAACAAAAGGAAAGAAAGAGATATGTCAGAAAAAGAGTTGTTTACTCGCCAATCAATAGCAATATAGATTTGCAAAGTTTGCATGTTTTGTCACACTTGTAACGGTCTCATTAGATATACCTGCTTTGAGGGGTACAGAAACATCAAGGACTTTTCCAAACTTCTCAAAGGTCTGTTTCAACTCCTCCTTAGTGCACTGGAACAGATTAGAGCACAGGATGAGTTCCACCGCCACATAAGGGACCCCCGTACAGCCGAGAGACGAGTTCACGAGAACACGCGGGACAAGATGACAAGCACAGTGTCCACCATACCTTAAAGCTGAGGTTCCTAATGATCAGTTTGGACCTCAATTGGAGTTTCTTCATTCCTTTCGTTTTATCTTTCGATTTAACATTTCCTTCTTTTGAAGGCGCAGGGGCTTTGGCGGGTTCTTTAGCGGGTTCTTTAGCGGGTTCTTTAGGCGCTGAAAGCAATACCATACAAAAGGTGAGATCATTACACTTCCTATTTAACATCCAGGAGAAAATCTCTTTACAATATATACACTTTACTAGTCAAACTTAGTGTTCTCCTCTGGTCCCCCAAATCAACAAAGCCAGCCAATTCCCCCTCATTAAAAGTATTTGGATCACATCTTTATATAGTATTATTAGCCTACTACTCTCACATATTGGACAGTTTAAGGTGACCCATGATGGCTGAATCAAAAGACTAAAATAAAAATGTCCATTGCGCTCTCACAGGTGCATTCATTATATTACATTGAAACCAGGTTGAATAGTAATTCTTAAGAACCTAGCAAGCAAATCTAAAGCATAACTATCATAAAAGAGGGAACATATTTACCCTATCTTGGCCTCTCTTCACTGGCTTCCAGTTTTCTGTATAATTTACATCAATAAACTGCTTTTTGTTTGTCATTTGTTTTCAAAGCACTGAATCGACTTGCCTACATAACCCTGACCTCACACCCCCAAGTCTCTCAGGTCTTTTGAATTGGGACTCCTGTCCATCCCACTTCTCAAATATAAACTCAAGAGGTGACAGAGAGTTCACAGTTACAGCCCCTAAATTATGGAAGCCTTCCCTCTTATCAGACTTGCCACTTTTGATGATTCTTTCAAGTCTGGCTGAAAACAATTTTTTTTGTTCAATGCACTTAGCTTTAAGTACATGTCACAACTATTTTTGTTATGTTTGATATACTGTATTGAAATGTACAGCACTTGTCCGGATTCGAGCCGGGCCACACAACGGAGACCGCCCTTCTCGCGGTAACGGAGGCGCTTCACATGGCGAAAGCAGGCTCCCTCTCCACTTTCGACTTCATTTCGGTTCTTAAATGTAACATGTCGCATCTGCCTTGACTTGTATTTGATATAACAGTTTGTACTAAGAAATTGTTATATTAGGTGTGCGATGGTCCTGTTTTGTAGCCTGGTGTTAAATATAGCACTTGCTTTACCTGACTTGTGTTTTTTTACCATCTCTTGTTGAAAGCACTATTTTATTTAATCTTTTATTTTAATAAAAGCGTCTGCTAAATTATTGTAATGTTGTAATGCAACTCCAACGTGTTCAATAAATAAACCTGATTTGATATTAACTAGAAAAGCATGTAGATTCCTAGTAAATTATTATTTAGAGGAGATTGTACAATCATTTGAACTAGATAGTCATTGTTTTTTCTCCTTCTGGTGTCTTCGTCAAAGAGTGCAAAAGCACACCGCGTACAAATAATCCACCAGTACTTCTTAACTAAATACGTGTTGGATCATTGACATGTGAAATGCAGAGTAAATCCTTTCATCAACGTTACCTCGTTTTCTCTTGTCTATCTTCTTTTTAGCCACCGAAACAATTATCCTTTTCCCTTCGTACTCCTTCAATTCTTTGACAGCGCGATGCGCGTCTTCTTCCATTGCGAACGTGACATATCCAAATCCCCGACATGTCTCTGTGCCTGCAATGATCTTATCGTGATTAGCAACTAGTCTCACAGTATCGTATATCTTGTAAAACCTGGCAAATAAATCAAGTGCCTCACCCTTTTCAGATACAACAAAGCAGTTTTTCAGAGGACCAACCTCGGAGAACACCTCCTCGAGGGAGGCATTTGTTGCAGAGGCAGGTAAATTCTTGACAAATAATGTCAGAGCAGGCATGGTTGAAAAAATTGTTAGCAAAGCTAACGTTGGCGTTATCCTCAGATCACTCAGCAGCTCGCCCGATCACTACTTATCCGTGAGTCTAGATTAATACATTAAATTAAATATGCACTTAAGTTATTGGTATCATATCCTAGTATTATAACAGGTATTATATTGTTTAACTTATGAACAAACGTACACGAGTGCTCTTAAAGTATTAACGCATGTTTACTTGAGGGGGCAGCCATATTTAACATTCACCGGAAGTTCTCGTTATCTTGCCTTGCCTACACTTTATGGCAACTAATAGGAAAAGTGTCACTGCCACCCAGAGGCCATGCTTACCTCGGTGCTAAAAAGTTAAAACGCTTGGCTTTCTTGATTTAGTTCACTTTATTAGAATTTTTTTTTTTTACAAAGAATAAAGTAACAACAAATCTCACAAATCCTTCTCTCAACATCAACCAACAATGTTTGCCTACCGAGATCGATATTAAGAACATTTTCAACAATAGGGTTGGATTTCTGGGGTTAGAAAATCGTAGGTATGGCTCTTATATGACTGACTGGCTCCAGTGTCTGCAATGGCTGGGTAAATCTGCTCAGTAAACTCACAGTGTAGAGGTCCTATAAACAGTGTGAACAATAAAAAAGGAATTACACTACATTAAAGTACTAAATAAGTATCATTCTTTTGAGAGTAAGGCAGTTTGGGTGAAGCCATCCAGGGTCAAACACTGGCAGAAAGTAGCTGTGTATAATAATGTACTATTTTTACAATTATATGACAGAGGATTTGACATATATAAATATTTATAAATATATAAACTTAGGAAATCTCAAAACAAAACAGTGTGTTCAAATACAACATCATTCCCTCCAATGAGTTTGTTTTTTGTTTCCTTACGCTTTCATGCTAATACCAAGCATAAATCTATAAATCTTCTTCATAAATCAGATTTCCACAAGTATGACAAGTATGCATGAGCTAAGGTATTACAAGGTTGATGCAGTGACACAATTATTTGGCACATGTGCTGTCTGAGCTAGTGATGTTTGTTATGCGTATTATAGAAGATGACATGTAGGCATATTACTTAAACGCTTCTTAACTACCGATTCCTTGGCACATCAAGTTATATTTAATTTTAAATAGTCTCATATTGCAGCTTTAAGATTGACCAAATGAAGTTCAAGCAGTAGTTGTGAAAGTAGTCTGTAAAACCGTTGGTTTGTAAGATCTGTGCATGATGTATGTGAAATGTGTGTCACATTCCAAAGATCTGGAAAAATCCCCCAAAATTGAATTTTGTCCCATCTGTTTAATCTGTGGGCTCCTTACAATTCATATCCATAGCTTTTCCACTACTAAGAAAACAGAAACACTCTACTGAATGTATGTGATCTTGCCCCAGCTACATGGAGTCACATTTTAGCTTTGAGAGGCACCATGTTGATGGAATGGAGGTAGGAGTCGAGGATGGCCAGGTATTCTTCAGGGTGCCTCTTTAAGTGGCCTGCGTGAGTGGAATCCGCCCATTTCTTCTGGGTGACCTCCATCCCTCGACTCCTCCAGAACTTGATGAGCTTCTCCATTCCCTCAGGATCGCACAGAGTGTCATTCTCGCAGTAGTAGACCAGGGCAGGCACCGTGACCGGGTGGTTCCAGAACAACTCCATTCCGGCGTTGAAAAAGTCGACCGTTTGACGTTTGAAGGCCCAAAAGTAGAGCAGACTGAGGCTTTTTACCGTGCTCTCCCAACGGGGAAACATGCTCTTACTAACACCTGGGGAACGAGACACACAGTTGTTACAGTCAAAGATCTAGACAAATCTTGTCAATGTTTTTTGGTCTAAGATCCAGTCTAAGAAGTATCTTGTAAGACTGAAGCCCTTTCTACTCCACAAGTTATGCTGACATTTTTTACTGTTATTTTTTTATAACGCTACACGGTACTTGTCTGAATTTTTGTACTATTTTGAGAAAAGCAACCCTGTTGGTTGAAACTATGACAATGCCAAGAATTGTAGTGTTGACTGTTAGGGCTTAGAAAATAGACTAGCCTCATCGAAGTGGCAGTAACACACTCACCTACAGCCATCCTTTCCAGAGAGCCTAGCACCAGGCTGTCATAGATGTGGCCCCTGATTCTCTGGGTGAGCCCCAGGTATTTTTGTTGGTCTTTGGACACGTGCACCATCAGCTGGGTAAAGGTGTAGCCTCCAATAGAAAAGGCATGCACAAGCAGCGGGCGAGAAGCAAAGTGTTCACTGTCAAGGATTTCCAGTACCTTTGCTCCATAGTCCAGACCCCAGTGCGGCCAAAGGAACTGGCTCAGCTATTAAATAAGCAAAGACAGTACAGAGCAACTGTTGTAGCACATAACTTTACTCATACACACCTACAGAGAAAAGGCAGTGCGCATTCAGTGAAACACACTAACTTATCATTCAACCCACCCTTACCTCACTCTCCACTACAAGCACGTCAAATCCGTTACGAAAGTAGATATCACAGTACTTGGCGATTGCTTTCGGCCGTGAGCCGAGCCAGGGCAGCATCAGAAGAAGGGGCTTTGGTGGCAGCAGGGTTAGGCTTTGTTGCGGAGAGGTCCCTTTTGAAATGGCTGTCTCATTCAAATAAAAGGTAATGCTCTTACTGATGCGTTGAGCAGTGATCCCACTTGATATGACCCCCCTTGCTAGCATTGTGATGGCTGTGGCACACAGGTAAGTTGGGAAACCTGGTGCGTAGAGAGCGGTCACAGAAAATAAAGTTTACCTGAAAACACAGCATTTTCTTATAACATTCATAACATCTGATTGAATCGAAATAAGCCTACAATGCCCAATCGTCACAGCTATAATCGTGGTAGTATAAAAAAAAAAAAATGCAGAGCAGTGCACAACCGGCCACTAGTATGAAATTAGATAGCTGTGGCATTGTTTTGCTCTGTTCAAGTTACTCGTAAACTGATCAGCTAATGCTGCTATGCTAGCTGATATTCAGTAACATACTGAAGGGTTTTCGTCCAACATGAAACGATTGATTTTATAAAACATAATATTATAAATGTATAGGAAAGTTGTTACAATAAATATAATAATTAAGATGAATTATTAACATTTACCTGACGTGACCCTTCTCCTATTAGTATTCACGTTATTTTGGACCCCACTTCATTACTGGTAAGAAGACGCGCCCTCGAGTGTTCGGATTGGCCAGGTGCCCGTGCACGCGAGAGTTTGCATTGTAGAATTTTGTTGAATGTAGAAGAAAGGCACCTCGTCTCTCTCTATGCCGGCTCTGGTTGGCCGCAGAGCCTTTCACGGCTCTGGTTGGCCACTGCTGTATGTCGTCGCTTTGCGTCTGCATGTCCGCCATCTTGGAGCGGTCAAGATCCGCAAGTAAACAAATACAATGAGCATTGAGAGAAGCGGACAAAGTCGACTATAAATCGATTAATTCTGAACTGATTTTCATTAAATTTGGTTTGTTATAAAGGTGGGAAATTGCACATGACACAGGTTACTTCTTTGAATTAAATTAATGGTTAAATTACTGGTGGCTTATCTTAATCAGCTCAATCCCAAAACATGAACCTATAGCCATAACTTCCACAGGGACATGCAGGCTCCGATTTATGAATAGCCTAGGAAACACCAGGTGTGAAAAATTTGGAATATCAGCTTTTGTGAGTTCTTTTATATTTAAAAATCTTTATTTATTATCATGTCTAATTCTCAAGTTAAGATAAGAACATCCAGTCAGTCAGTTCAGCTGTACACAACCCCACATGATGAAGAATCTATAGTTTAGCACAAATGTATGTGCACACATTTTTACATTTTGCACATTTTATTTTATATAAATGAATGACATGTTGGCAACAAAAACTAATTTTCATAAGTTGCTTATGGTAACGGAGCTAGCCTTAGCCCACGAATTTAGCTGTAATTAGTCATTTTGCGTCGGCTGGAGCCGGAAGCATGGAATGGAACAGAATAAAAAATGGAATGGAATAGAATGGAAATGGAATGCAAAATACTTGCTTGATTCCGGGGAAATTGAAACATTATATGAAAAACAAATGAGAAAAAAAGTAATACAATACACTCACAATAAATTTAAACTATAAAAATAAAGAAAATGTCAGTTCAGATAAAATAAAAATGTAACAATAAAAAGGAGGATATATGATACAGATACATGGAGGATAAAAATATTTATTTAAGATGCTGCTCTCTGAATCATATTTGCAACACCTCATTATGGCATGCTCACATTTTCGGTAACATTACAAACATCACATTTATCTGATATACACTTTACCATTGAATAAAGAGTTGCTTTTAATCCAGTGTGTCCAAATCGTAACCTTGAAAACATAACGTCCTCTTTTCTACACTTCCCTTTGAAATCGTTCACCTCAATTGACTCCTGTGTCTCCCTTTGTTATTGGTTTCCCATCTTCTTCCATGACTCCCTCACTGCCTTTATTCACGATTTAGCCTTACATTTTCCAAAGGGAACTTGCATTATTAGGCTACATCATCATTTAATTTCAATGCTCTTTTTGCAACCTCATCTGCTTTCTCATTACCCTCCACACCAACATGAGCAGCAGAGCAGGGACCCAACATAATTGTACATCGATTCCAGCTCTTTGTATTGTAAGCATTGTCACAAAGATTTCCATCAATAAATAATCTCTTATTGATTGCGTTGAGCTGCAGTAGAGTCTGAACAAATGAGAACTTTCTCAGGCCTTACCTCTTCTATCCATTGCAGTCTTAAGATTATAGCGACTATTTCTGCTGTATACATTTATCATTAATTATTTTGCATATATCTTTAGATCCATCTGTAAATATTTGCATATACTGTAGTTATAATACGTCTTCTTCACAAACTCTTGAACCAGGTATCCAATGGTATCCACATTCCTTTCAACCCATTCACTCCTCTGCTCCACAAGCTACGTGTCCACCTTGGGCACTGGAAAAATCCATGGATGAACATTTCCCCACACTGTATTTGGCCCCATATTCTAGCCGATTTAAACCATATTCTTGGTCAAACCAAATCCTTTACCTTTGAGTCGTTGTGAATACTCCCAGCAATCCAACAGAACCTTTTTTGCAGGTTGTTTCTATCCAGATCCCTTTATCTTAACCCAATATGCCAATGACAATTTTGAGCGTCTCAGGTATAATGGTAGTTCGCCAGATTCTACTAGCAGTGCGTTGGTCAGCGTAGTTTTAATTGCACCAACACTGGGTCTTAGAGCTCTGAACTGAATTCTGTCTTAAGTTTTACAAAACACTCAGCTGCCGCTCCACAATATACACCCATAATAAATACATGATCATATAAGGCCTTACAGATATCCAGTAGTGATTGTTTGTCTGCTCCCCATTCATACCCAGAAACTGCTCTCATGAGATTCAATATTTTTTTACATTTGGTTTCAACCTGCTGAACATGAATCCTCCATATACTTTTCTCATCAAACCATACCCCTAAGTATTTGAACTTTTACTCGTGCCATACTTTGACTTTGATATACCCATCACTAAAGTTGAAAAGCTAGAAAGAAGAGGAAATGGTTAGGGGTACCACGGTGTCTTAGCAGCCTGGCTCTCTATGGGAAAGGTGCTCTGGAGCTGCCGCTTACAGGGCTTACAGAGGAATTTAAGTGCACTAAAGCCAGATTAGACATGACTGTTACGTCCCCTCCTTTTGTGTAGTGTCCGTATGTATTGTTTTGGGGATATGTGTCTGTTGTTTTGTCTTCCCTTCTGTTTTTCCCTTCGCTATTCCCTTCATTCAGATTGCCGCCTGCTTGCCGTTGGTTCCCTCCCCCTCATCACCCACCATCAGCCATCTGTTGACGGACCAATCAAGAGCCGATCCGTCTAGATTTAAACCTTCTCCCCGCCAGTCTCGGAAGAGCGATAGTCTTGTATATGCTGTATGTGTTTAGTAGTGTTTCAACTCGCTCTCTTCGCTAGAACTGTCTATTTGGTGTTGGTTCGTTTGTTCGTTTGTGTAGGTTTAGTCCCTGTGTTGTTCGTTTGTTTGGTTGGTTAGCGTGTTGTCTGGTTCGTTATATTGCCTGTTTTAGTCCTGTATTATATACAGTGTTTAGTTTGTTCCTTTCCCGTTTTCCCCCAGTTTTACCAGTACTCGGTACTGTGAGTGTTTGTATTTCTCCCACTCCCCCTATTTCGCCCGTACAAGGTACGGTGCTTTGTTTTCTCCTGGAGCGCGGCTAGTTTAGATACCCGTGGGTTTACATTTAATCATCACGTAGTATCATACTCTGTTTAGGAACAGTAGGTTAGGAGCAATGCCCCCCTCTGTACTTTTGACAGCAAGCGTGTGGTAGGCAGCTTAGCTTTTCTGTTTGTTTCTTTGATTTGGCACCGTTCGTATAGCCGTGGTATCCCTTTTTGCTTTTGTTTATCCCTGTAAATAAATACATATATTCCTTCTATCTGGGTTTGGCTTACCTGTGTTTCACTCTCTCCACCACCGTGTATACATCTGGTTAAGTGTTCGATCTTTCAGCGCCCTAGATCAGCCATATAGCTGAAGGGTCGTAACAATGACACTTATGAGAATCAAGAAAGAGTATAGTAAGAAAAGCAGCACCCACATTAGCAACAGGACGGAAATGAAATACAAAAGAGAGTGTTGCAGGCAAAAGCATCCCTTAAACACACGGAAATAGTAGGGCAAGTACATCATAGACGAGGAGGATTTGGACTTGGCACCAGTAAACAGAGATGTACAAAATCAACCCCTTTGGAACAACGCAAATTAGAGATAGAATAGATACGTAAGCAAGAGGAAGCAGTAGTGAGTGCTGAAACTGTCTCACAAGCCAAGCAAGGGCGATGGATGAACTGGGAAAGTGTAGAGCAGAGGAAAATAACCTGGAAGGACTTGTGGGGAATGGAGTCCACAAGAATTAGCTTCATTGTTAAAGCAGCCTACGACGTACTGCCGACACCTACAAATCTTAGCCAATGGGTAGGTGAGGATCCAACTTGCCCCCTCTGTGGGGGGACGGCACATTACACCACACAACACGCCTTACTCAAGGAAGATATAACTGATCAAGTTATTTACCCCAACCAAGTGCTAAAATGATTGGCGGAAGCAATAGAGCATAGGTTCTCAACAGTTAATACCCTGCCCATTGGAGCAGAGGGCGACATGCCCCACGTTCGTTTTGCCAGGGAGGGATTTCCGGGAAGGAAGAGTTATAGGCCAAAACAAAGCTGAGGGCAGCTGAGGAGACCATGTGATTGGAAAATGCTTGCTGATGTTGGCCAACAACTGAGAGTCCCATCAGAGATTGCAACAACCAACTTAAGACCAGACTTATTACTCTGGTCCAACACACAGCAAATTGTTTATTTCATAGAGCTAATAGTCCCGTGGGAAGAAGCAATAGATGAGGCAAATGAAAGAAAGAAACTCTGCTATAGCGAATTAGCAGCTGAGGCAGAACAGTGAGGTTGGAGAACAAAGGTGTGTCCTGTGGAAGTTGGATGCTGTGGATTTGTGGCAATATCAACAACCAAACTACTTAAGGAGTTAGGGATCTGCGGCAAAGAATTGCGCCAGACCATGAAAGCAATATCAGATATAGCAGATAGAAGTAGCCAGTGGTTGTGACTGAAAAGGAAGGATCCTATATTGGCACAAAAGTAAAGAACATCGTGTTGAAAAACCATAAGAAGTGGTGTGATCTCAGGACAAAGGTATAAAAGGTAAGTCTTTCCTGCAGAACGTCATTTACCAAGCCTGCAGGAACAGTGTAGGGTAAGATTATCTTATTTTCAGGTGGTAAGTATCCCTGCAGAGTTGGCAGAAAGTGCCTGCAGGAATAGGGAATAGGGATAGGTATAGGGATATCTGCAGAGCGTCATATACCAAGCCTGCAGGAACAGAGTAGGGAAAGATAATCTACTTTTCAGGTGGTAAGTATGCCTCAGTTTAATAAACAACTTTTAAATTTTTTTTCTTAATATCTGGCTGTGTCGAGAGTGGATATAGAGGGGGGTGGCTCTGAGACGTCATTGCTCACCGTTAAGCCTTCTGGAGGTGTCGTGGGCTCAAATTAACTAAACATCGGATGGTGGGTGCCTACTTGAAAACCCTAATGACATATCTGCTCTCAACCCAAGTCCATTCTAAAATATTGGCTTTTGAAGTGCTCATCTTGGAGTTTGGCATAATGGATATTATAACATCCGATCCTGTGTATAGTGAAATGACCATACAGTTTAAGCTGCATATGATATATCCTTCTCTTTCTTGTAAAGACCATGTAACAGGACGTTTTGACAGACACAATAAATCCCCACTCATATGACCATCTTTTAATCTTCAGTATAGCACTCTGAATGCCATCAGTCACATATCTAATGTTTTTACCTCTTTTCCATATAGCTCCATCATCTGCATACAGTGATGACCCAATATCTCTACCAATATTTGTAAAAATATAATTTATCATAATGTTAAACAGAATAGGGCTAATAGTACTACCTTGAGGAATACCATTCATAATATCAAAAACATCTAAAACAGGATTTCCAACTTTAAAACAGAATGTCCAATTTGACAGAAAGTCTACAACCCAGTTGTCCATTCAGTTGTCTTCAGTAGTTCTTCTCTCCACATGGAGTCATAAGCTTTCTCCATATCAAAATCCACTATACCCATAACCTCTTTCATACCAATTGCTTTTTCTGCCTCTTTACTAACCTTCACTGAAGCGTCTAGGGTAGATCAACCTTTCCGGAATCCACTTTGACATGTGCTTAGCAATCCTCTTTGCTCTACCCAGTATGACAGTCTACGGATCTGTCACATCTAACAGAGCTGTTCCCTGGCAAGACAAAGTCAAGACAAAGTGTGGCCCTAGCCCTCTCATTCCTCAAACTACTCAACTGTTCAAAACGGATAATACCAAACACAATACCAATGAAAAATGAGTGTTATTGTATTACATACATAGTACATAGTAATCTTGTCAGGATGCTGAATCAGCTTTCTGTGAGGATGACTTATACAAACACTGATCAGTTAATATGTGTGTGTCTCTCTCTCTCTCTCTCTCTGTGTGTGTGTGTGTGTGTGTGTGTGTGTGTGTGTGCGTATCTTTCTCTCTGTGTGTGTGTGGGTGTGTGTGTGTGTGTTGGCTAATGTGGGGCCAATGCGAGGAGGTGACGATTTGTCCATGCGCCCAGCAGAGCTCATGTGTTTGTCCAGTCATTGTTCTTCCCTTGACCCCCTTCATTCCGGCTGGGTTGCTGCTTTCCTGTGCGGTCATCGAACAGTTCAGCAGAGCCGGGCCCCTCTGGTTGTTTCGCCGCTCATCTTTGACCGCCCTGATAGCCTGAAGCCGCCCGCTATCCTGTGTCCCTTATCTACACCGATAAGGACCTTTGCCCTATCAGCAGATAGTGATGCCCTCTAAGCAGATTGAGTTTGGGAGAACACCATCAGTTACAATGGTCAAGTCAAGTTATTTGTCAGTTACTTTAAACAAAGTAAAAGTCTTCTTGTAATTGTACTGTTTACCTTTTCTGAGTGATCAATAGGTTTGATCATTTCCCATCGTCGTATAGAATTACACTCCTGAGAACGTACCCTTGTCCACCAATTCATAATGTTGAAAAGGTCAGTAATGTTGCTTGTGAGTGATTATATGCATAGGCTATATCAAATAGGAACTGGTTTATAAAAAGCCAGAATAATGAGTTACATATGTGTGGAGGATTCATCAGATTTTGCCTGCCAGACAAAACAGGTCTTGTGACTGCGTCACGCTTCCCTCTGTGCACATTGGAAGGTATGTGGATCAGGGTCTATTTCAGACGCGTCTAAGGAATTGAATTAGGACATGAGGCTGAATATTTCCCCGGGGGGGAAGAAACATCTATTCAGTCTGACAACATGGTAAACGGGAGGCGGGGAGAGAGAAAGAGAGATGGGGCTGTCCGTAGCATAATTGACGAGCAGGGTCATGTGAGTGGCAATCAAGGACATTACCCCCGTCCGTCCTCATTAGAATATCAAGCACTGGACCAAAACAACAGTGCAACACACACATACACACACAAAATAACTTGCAGTCATATCAGAAAGCAACTTTCATATAAAGTTTATACAGGCAACTCTTTCATTTACTGTATAGATATGCATATCTTTACAGTATATTGGTATACTGTGTTTGATTGTATTCTACTGCACTTTGGTCAAGTCTGCTGGTTAAAACGTGCTCTATAAATGAACGTGATTTGATTTGCTTTTCTACCAAACTATATAAAGCTAGTGTTTAAGACGTTTCCTGCCTGTATGAAGAAATATGCTCTATTCTAAGAAAAGCTACTGTCTGAGATACATTTTTTATAATTGGAGATGTTCTGGTCCATGTCTAACAGGATATTGTTTTTCTGATTAGTTTAAAGCAGGAAGGGGTGGGTGCTCCAGCTGTAAATCACAGCCAATACCATCTATTGACCTGATGGTTCATTCAATGCTGAGTACCGCTGGTCGATGAGCCTGATGTGGACACCCTGACATGTTTGCAAGCTCTGTGTGTGTAGTGTGTATATCGTGTGTTGGTGTCGTCCCTTTTTCGTCCCCCGCGGGCTACCATCATGTAACTCAGCGAGCCTGATGTATAATCTGTCCAGCGAGGTGTAACCACAGGGTCCATGTGTTCCCATCTCGCTGCATACAGAGAGCCAGAGAGTGTGTGTTTGCGAGTGTGTGTGTGTGCGTGTGTAAGAGAGACAGAGGCAGTGAGAAAGAAAGAGTGTTTGAGAGAGAGAGAGAGAGAGAGAGAGAGAGAGAGAGAGAGAGAGAGAGAGAGAGAGAGAGAGAGAGAGGCGGCAAGAAAGAGAAGCGAGGGGGGGGGGGGGAGTCTACAGCATGAGACTGTTAGGGAGTCAAAGAGCTGGGAGCAAGCACACACACACACACACACACACACACACACACACACACACTGCTTCCAGGTTGACAGAGGTGAGCGTGGCAGGGTGTGGACAGAGGAGGGGTCTGTCCCGCGTGTCCGATGTCGGAGGGAGTCCAGGGCAGCGCAGAGCACAGTGAGTATAGGAGAGAGGGTGCAGCGTGCTACAGACAGAGACTGCAGGCATGCAGCGGCAATGTGGGGCAGTGAGTGTGTATAGATGTGCGGGGGAGACTGCAGCAAGGCGGGCAATTTACGAGGCAAGCGTTGCGAGCCGGATTGCGAGAGAACGAACGCCAAGTAGTTCAGGGGGAAAGGGACCGCCGCGCAAGCTTTCTTCGGTGCGTGAGAAGGAGATACTGTAAGAAGATGGAAAGAGAAAGTGTCTGACCGAAGGACATTTAACTGAGGGGGAATCTGAGAGTAAGTAAAGGAAGGACTTACTGAATGCAATGCTCTGTTCACTTAGTTGGATTGCATTATCCTCAACTCAGGGCTCTCATACAGCGAACTTGATTTCCTTACCCTTTAAATACCTTAGTGAGGGAGGCTTGTTCATACAATGGATCGCGGTGGTTCCCTGATTCCCTTGTTTCCTTTGTGTTTCCCAGGACTTTCCCAGGAGGTCGCGGATGTGTTCCCCAACAGGACTCGGACGGTCACCTTGACCAGCAGAATGTGACTTCACAGTGGAGCGACGCGCAGGATCCCCACCATGCTTTCTCTGTGGAGCCTCCCGATCCTCTCCCTCACGCTGCCCGTCCTCCTGCATGCCGCGTCCCTCACAGGGGGCGTGGAGGTGCCGGAGCGGGTGGCCGACACAGTGGCAGTACGCGGCCCCCGGGGAGTCTCCGTGGCTGCCGACGGTCCTCCGGTGGCACACAAAATGGCTGACTTTCTGGCTCTGGCCCAGGCTTGGCCTTCCCTGTCGTCGAAGGAACGTGACATTCCGGATGACACAGAGGAGTTTAAGGGAGTTATTGGTGAATACGTTGACATGCTGGACAGCTCAGAGAGGTACCCCAGTGAAACGTGGCTGGGGCCTCTGGCTTCCACGGATACGGAGGCTGCTACAGCCAGGGGGGGTCACTTCAAGCCAGTGACTGAGTCAGTATTAGGGGACTGGCCACCAGCCACCACCCAGGTTTGGGTAGGCCAATATGGGCAAAGCCAGACCAATACTGGGTCCCCCTATGGACCTCCACCAAACCCTACAGGAAGCATGGACAGAGTTTCGACGCTCCGAATTAGGCCAAAGGAGAAGTCTGACGGTCTCTCACCTGTTTTGATGCCTGGAGCTTTTTCTACCGACTCCCCAGACATGGCCACCTCCCTGGTTTTAGCAACCAGCCCTGGGTCCACATGGGCTGAGCCGTTCCGAACGCCCAGCCCTCCTGTCACCACGGCCAGGTGGGGATGGACCGCGGAGCCCCCCACCCCCCCACGGGGACAGCTGAAGGGGGAGAGAGGAGGGCCACAGGGCTTCACAGAAAGCCTCTCATTCAGTACAGTCACTGTCAAAGGTAGGGCTCAGTGTAAACAAAGCCCCCCTTGCCCCCCCCTGCCGTTTGTAATGTACCGTGTGTTGACGTTTGATAAGGTTGGCGGGCTCAAAAAGCACAAACTGTTGGAGATAAATTGGCCAGATTATCTGTTTACCACACTGCTGTTCGTGGATGCATAGACATAAGTCTGCATTTTACTGCACTGTGTGTGTGTGTGTGTGTGTGTGTGTGTGTGTGTGTGTGTGTGTGTGTGTGTGTCTCTGGGATAAGTATTCCGCTGGCAAACACCAATGTTTTACATTCAACGAACAGCTCGCGTCACCACTCCCCCTCGCTTCCCTTCTTCATCTGTCAACCCCCCCCCCCCCCCCTTTCATGTCTCCCTCCTTTCCTCTCTTTTTGATAGCCTCCCTCTTGGAACACAACTCCTCCGCAGTCTGTTTTATGTGAAGCATACACATATATATATATATATTATTCAACCCGCGTGCTCTTTGACGAGCCAGTGAAAGACAAACCAGCCGTACGTGGTGTGTGTGTGTGTGTGTGTGTGTGTGTGTGTGTGTGTGTGTGTGTGTGTGTGTGTGTGTGTGTGTGTGTGTGGGGGTGGGGGCTACGTGTAAATCCGTTTAGGATGCTCTCGACACCGCGACGGACTCTGTCAGGCTAACAGGGATGGGTCTAGAGGTGTCTGCCATCACTGTCTGCCTGCTGAAGGGTCCCGGCCTCTGATGTGCTGGCAGTCTGGAGCAGAAGGCACGCTCTGCCTGTTGACAAACGCAGCCTAAGCCCGTGGTCCGCTCTGGGCCGTTCTTGTTTGGACAGGAGCTCTGATGCCTCCCTCCCTCTTTTGTGCAGCAATGGGGGGTTCTCTCTCTACATAGGGGAGTACTATAGTAGTGCATTATTTAGACGTTATGCGGCGATGTCAGTTCACGTACCCCCATTCGGCTAATAGTGCTTACATGAAATGTTACTAATTATGAATCGCAGAGGGCCTGGTGAGGAGATTATTATTAGGTATGCTAATTGAGAGCACCAGTGAGGTCAGTACAACATAATCTAGTCTCTCTCTCTCTCTCTCTCTCTTTGGCTCACTCAGTCTCTTACTCTCGCTCTAACTCTCTGGGTGACCTAGTTAGAGAATCCCATGCTGCCACAAGCCTGCTCTTTTATAATGGATTAGCTGGATTTATGTCATGCTCTCCATTCTCTCTCGCTCCTCCGTGTGGTGTTTACGGAACGGGGGCTCTGTTGCAAGCAATTATCTTGCTACGATAAAGTCTCCCGTCACAAATATTGACATGTTTGAATCACGGCTGCTAATAACTGTAATCAATGAACATGTTTTTTTTTTTTTTTGATAGGGGCTATAAACCAAGTGAAAGGTTCTACAAATTTTCGAGACACTAACATTTCAATGTTTATTCTATTAATCCATTTAGAATTTTTTTGTACATTTTCAGATGTCGCTTCAGACGACGAGTGGCAGGACTCCAATGAGACGTTTCCTTTCCTGGACTGTGACGAGGACCCCACTGCCACACCCTGCAATGTCTCTGACCTATCCTGGAGTCCTATTTACCCGGACGACACCACCCCCAACCAATCCATGCGCCCTTTTATTGCCATTACCCCGCCGCTATTTGTACCTCTGTATTCCGATTGGAACTCGGCCCTGGCCACGTGGGGACTGGCATGGGAAGCTCACATCTACGGCCTGGGCTCTGTGTTCACTGTGCTTGGCCTGATCTCTATTATCTGCTTGTTAGGCCTGCCCCTGCGCTGCCCCCCGGGAAGCCTCTGTTTCACCCTGCTGCACCTGTTCCTCCTGGCTGTGGGGGGGATGAGAGCCTTCTCCCTGCTCTACGACGCCTACAGCCACCAGGAGCGCCTGCCTCCTCTGGGCTCTCTCCTCCTGTCCGAGCTGCCCTTCCCCTGCCTGACCTCGGCCTTCGCCCTGGCCTTCCTCCTGCTCTCCCTGCGCTCTCGCGTGCGCCTCTCCCTGCCCCGCTCCCTCGCCAACCCTCTGTCGGCGCTCCCCAGGCCCTGCCTGCTCCTCGGTTTGTCCCTGCTGCACTTCGGGGTGTGTCTGGGCAGCGTGGGCCTTCTCCAGCTGCTGCCCGGCCTGCCGGCCCTGCTCCTTCTGCCCCAGGGCCTGTTTGTGGGCCTCTCCATCCTGCTGTCAGGCTCCTACCTGGTGTTCTACTGCGTGGCGCGGGCCGACACCAGCCACATGTACAGGCTGAGAGACGGCGGAGAGGGCGGGGGGTCTCCGGACGGGGGGCGACCCGCACGCTGCCCGTTTGCCGAAGCTGACGACTGGGCGAGGGCGGCCGGGGCCGGCGTGGGGGCGGCCCTCTGTCTGCTGGGTTGCGGGGGGCTGCAGCTCTATGGGATCCTCCACGCACTGGGGCTGGGAGGGGGCCGAGGCCTGGGCTTCCAACCCTGGCCGTGGTGGGGCTACCAGCTGGGCTGCCGGCTCTGCGAGTTGGGCGTGTGCCTGGCCCTGTCACTCATCGGCACTCAGCCCCTCCTCTGTCACTGCAGCTCTTCCCCCAGGACTAAGCCTCGCCCCCGGCCAGGGTCCTGGTCCAGGTTGCCCTGCGGCTCGCCAACAGGGGGGCCTAGTCTGCCCCTTCAGGGCGCTGGGAAGTCCCCAGTCCTCCCCCCACACTGCCCCTGGTCCCTGGCTCAGCAGGAGAAGCTGGTGGTCTGTGAGGTCATCACCAAGGGACAGTCCGAGTCCCTTCCTCTTTATTCGCTGGGGAATCCCCCAAGAAATGGACTGCAAGCCAATCCCTGCCAGACCTCTATACCCCCTCTCCTCAGTGACCCGCTCAGCCCGCTAGGGAGACCTAAAGCTGGGCTGGAGTACCAGATGTCTTCCCTGGACAGCCTTGGCCTGGACACGGACTCCACAGTGGACCTGCGCCCTCCCTCTCCCATAGACCTGTCTCGCAGCATCGACCAGGCCCTGTTCAGTGAGGCTCTGTTCCCCTACGGCCTCTTCAGTCCTCCCCGGCTCCTACAGGCCTCCTCCAGCCTTTCCCTCAACTCCCCCAGCCACGCACCTTCCTTGGCAGACAGCACTCTCTACCGCACGTCCTCCTGCGGAGACGTGGACCAGGAGGACCCCCTGTCCCAGACACGGCCTGCCCTGCCGGGACGCACCACGTCTGGCCACAGCAGGAGCAGGCCTCCGTCGTCTCCAGAGCCGTGGGGTTGGAGGGGGAGCAACTCCAGCACGCTGGACCAGGCCTCCCTCAGCGGATCTTCCCAGGGTTTGTGCTCCAGTCCCAGGGAGACGGGGAAGACGCGGCCCGTCCCTCGCGCCAGCAGGGGGCATAACCCTCCCACCCAGAGCAGCCTGCCCCGGGCCATTCCCCAGAGGCCCCATCACAAGCACTACCGCACCCTGAGCTCAGCCTCGCAGGACAGCCAGCCGGGGGGCAGGCTGGCAGGCACCGAGGCGCTGAGTGACAGCCGGCAGCTGGAGAGGGACCTGGCCGTGCAGGCGGAGTTCATCAACGTGTGCCGACAGATCGACGCTCTGAGCGTGTGCAGTGACACCATTGATCTGTAGATATCAAATGTGGACCGACACATACGGCCGGACGGCTCGCTAATGAGTGAGTGAGCTGAGTGCTCCGGTGCGTTACGTTTATAGGGGACAAAGAGGTTACGTTTGACTGAGGTATCGAGCATCAGCATCATTCAGTGAATCAGATACTGTAAATCTGATTCAAACAGTGAACATTGAACTTTAATCTATGAAGAGATTATTCGGAAAGGTGTTTTAGTTTTTATTTTCAACTCAAATCTAAATTTATTCCTAAACGTTTTAACTCTATTATCTTGGGATAAAAGCATTGTGTTTGTGATCATCCCTAGATCCGCAATCATTGCTTCACACTCTGCCGCGCTGCACCCTATACAGGGCAGCTTGTTTTTACTGAAGCAGCCGCACATTAATTGCTGTATTCTATGCTTCACTGCCATCTAGTGAAAAATTTAAGTATCATCAGTGCCAAATCCAATGAATGTGTTTTCTATAACAGTGCTGAACAATAAGTAGGTTTGTAAGTTAATTCATATTTAAAAAAACAAGAACGTTTTCTACAGAAAAGTAATTGAGTATCATGACACCCAAACCAACAACAAGTAATGTAAAAATGTCGCTGTGAATTCTCATAATATACATGATTATTTATTGTACTTTAAAATGTGATTTTGAAACATCGAGGTGTGTTAAGACTAGAATAAAAGAGATGATATATAGATAAAGTTTCATTTGGCATCCTTTGACCCTGGTACAATCAACGACACGGGTGGACACCACACATCCTGTGACCCACATTACACATCGACCTCTCCGACTGTGCCTCACGGGCACATGCATCCCCTGTCGCATGGCGAGCCACTTTGAGCATTTGCTAGCTTTTTACAATGTTTATTCACACACACAAAAACACTGGAGCACTGGATTATTGAGAGAAGCCTCAGTCAAACCAGACGTGTGTATCTAAATAGCTTCTAAACCTCGCTGAGTGGGGCTTTTATTGGTTTAGGCTTTAAGTAAGACAAAGCTCTGTGCACCTAGCAGGAACAAGGGAAATTACTTTTGCATGCAACTGTTTTGGTTTAAGGTAGGAAAAAGAATACACTTGACTCAAATCTTTATTTTTTACCATGTGCAGTATACTGTAGAGCAAAAGTTCAAAGTCTGATGACCAAAACAACAGCAGAAAGTCATATACCATAATGTGTTCCTCAAGTCCAAGAAATAGCATCTGAAGATTTACTTTGTTAACAACGCTTTATATTTGTAATTCTATAATACGTTTGAAAAGTGTGTAGTGAAGGTTGCCTGTGCTTATCTATTCTATAGAAATGTAGGAGGTTGATATATTTCACGATACCAAGTCTTGTTTTTTCCTTTATATTTACATTTCCTACATACACATTACACCATGATAAGTAAGACTCTGGCATGGCTGAACCATGAGGATAACGTCCTACGTTAGTGTTTTGTAATCCAGTTCCAAATAGATTCAAACTCAGAGAATGTTGCTACAGCATTTTAAGATGTAAGTTGGATAAACACTGTGTATCCTCAGGTTAAGGCTAATGCTGATACTGTGTCTTCTGCACTAATGTCACACTCACAGTTCTAGTCACTGTAAAGCTCCAATCAATGAGACCTACAAAGATGGAGATAAATGGAGAAAGATAAAAAATAGTAATTGGTGTGCAGGGAACTGCCAAAATAAAACATGTTAAGCATTGTAAGGGCACACATTACAAATCTATGTATGTTTGGTCAAATTACTTGCACCTCTGGGAAATTGGTCAATTGCTCATGACATGCGCTTAGAGCTGTGCCAACATTTCTGAAGTAGCAACTGCACTGAGAGTTTCCCTGAGAGTCTAACTAAACGTCTTTATCCTTTGAACAAGTTGGACAAGAACGACAAGCGTCGGAGGGATCTCGATACTAGACTAGCTAATTCGTCAAGACTCATGCCATGGGATATGCGTCTGTTTACGCGTGTGAGACGACCGTAAGAAGGGATTTCCTACTCCACAGCGATCTGAGCACGGCTCACGCAGTACTCTCACCCGTAGCGCCCGCCTTCACACCGTGAGGTGTGCACAGACAGCGCACAGACTTCAAGCACTTGGTGGCCGTGCACTACTTTCCCCCGTTCCTTGGAATGGTACCCTTTCCGTCTCATCCTCAGGCCTCGGGTATGTCGTGATGTCCGTCTTGAGTTGAGCAAAAGGAGGGGCGGCGAGACACGAGGTGGAGCAGTCCAGGCGGGCGGGGCTTGCGCTTTGTGGTCACATGTGCCCGTTGTATCTCATAGCTGCCGCCGCGGGTGCAGGGACGCTGGGGGCTCTCCGCATCCGCCCTCTGCCCCCTCCCTCAGTATAGCCGTTTCTCATGACTGTGGGGGGGGGGGGAGAAACACGGCGGCATGTTACGTCGGGAGGCACCGCAGTCTGAGTGCGTCTTTATATGGATTGCATGGCTTTGATGACTGGGGAGCAGACGCGCGGTGCGTTAGGCGTGTACTTACATGGCACAAAAGAATATCTAACGTGACAGCATGATTAGGAGAGAGAGAAAGAAGACACTTTGAGGTCTCATCGTTTGCCTCAGTAACACAACACGGTGATGGGACAGGACTCAAACTGTACGAACACGTCATCCCCAAACAATGTCTTCAGCAAAATGACATACTTTGACCCCGTAAAGTGGGCCAGTCAGTAGTTTAGGAAAATATACCCAGGACCAGAACACCAACCTTTACTCCGTGAACAAGCGACAGCCATGCAGCAGTATAAAGGTCAAGGGGACAGAGGGAGACGAACAGGGGGTGCCACGGACACCGACAAGTAAAAACGTGCACGGGGAAAAGGCCCGGGAGTTCTACAGGCTATGACCAGCAGGGGGCAGACTTACGAGTGGAGCCCGTGCACTCCTCCCTCCACCTGAGCAGACATTGTCCTCCTCTCAAACTTCAGCTCTCCGGAGTACATCATGGACCTGGGGAAGAGACAGTGTATTCATGCAACCGCCACGCATCCCGTCGAGAGAAGCACGTACAATCTCCCTCTTTTCTGTCTGTTTCACTCTCTCTCCGTATCTCTTGCATCACAAACAGACATGAGCACACATACAGAGACGTACCGCAGGATGGACAAGCTCTTGGCTCCGATGTCTTGGCAGCCATGTTGGATGCCAGCGATGAGGTAGGGGGCAAACTTATGGATGGAGCCTTTATCCTGGACCGAGCCGGAAACCCCCTGGGCCACCTTCACCTTGTCACCCTCGCTAGACACACACACACACACACACACACACACACACACACACACACACACACACACACACACACACACACACACACACACACACACACACACACACACACATTGCTGAAATACACTTACCAAATGTGGCTTTAACCAGTGAATAATTCTATAACACTGGCATTATGTATTAAGGCTATAGAAGTAAGAGGAAAATGTACCTCCTTGTCTCCCTCCCTCCCTCCTTCCCACCCTCCCTCCGTTCCTCTCTCCTTCCTTCTACCTGAAGTAGCGTTTCTGACTGCTGTTGTTCTTTTCCATGGCGTCCAGGGAGCCCATGCCGCGGTACTTCTTCAGTCGAACGCCGTCGGAGAAGAAGTACTCCCCCGGAGCCTCGGTGGTCGCCGCGAGCAACGACCCCATCATCACTGGCAAAAAGGTTATTCAGAGGTTTGGCGACCGTGGAAAGTCGATGGGAAAAGGATACAGAACGGGCACGCCATGCGTCATACGGGAGTCATTACATTGCCAAACACAAGCAGCTCACACTCACGACGTCACGGATCACTCAGACACTCAGCCCTACCTGTGGAGGCGCCGAGGGCCAGGGCCTTCACCATGTGCCCCACCGTCTGGATGCCTCCGTCGGCGATGACGGGCACGCCGAAGCGCCGGGCGTACTCGGCCACCTTGTACACCGACGTGCCCTGGGGCCGTCCGCACGCCATCACTGTGAGACGGAGAAGAGACACGGTGAGGAGGACCCCCCTCTGCCCAGCGCGAAGACGGCTGGAAGGAAGTCACCTCTCCTGGGGGAGCGAGGGCTCCTGTGCTCCCTACCTTCCTGGGTGATGCAGATGGAGCCGGAGCCCATGCCCACCCTCAGGGCGTCCACGCCCGCGTCGATCAGGTTCTTGGCCTGGGCCGCAGTCACCACTGGACGGACAAAGAGACACGTAATGAGAAGGTTCATTCCAAAACGGATTTGATTGGTCCACTAGACCTACACTCAAGAGCACAACGGCCAACACGCGCGTAAAATGCACAATGTGTGGACGACTGAACCCTATTTGGGTTTAATATGTGATACGATACCTTAAGGTTTCACCCCTTCACAACACACACACACACACACACACCGAATGTATTTTTGTATGTGTTGGTAATGTTTTGGTTTATCGTCCATTGATTATTGTGCATAAGGAAAAGATGGAGAGAAAGTGCTCTAAATGTTACAACAGGGACAAACAGAGGAGAGTCAAACACAGAGTAGAGCTGAGCGTCTCACCGTTGCCTCCCACCACCTGAAGTTCGGGGTATTTCTGCTTGATGTAGTGGATCATGTTGATCTGGTAGACGGAGTTCCCTTGGGAGGAGTCCTGCACACAGACACACGCAGGCGGCCGAGTCAACCACAGGAGCCCTGGCAACAGGACAGGCGGCGGACGGAGACACCCAAGCACAACACCGTCTCAACGGCTAGCCCACCAAAGCCCCAGCCGCACCCACCAGAACCACCACGTCCACCCCGGCCTGCATGAGCAGGTCCAGCCGGTACTTGTCGTCCTCGCGGGTGCCGATGGCGGCCCCACAGAGGAGCTGTTTGCGGGAGTCCTTGGAGGCCAGCGGGTAGTCCCGGTTCTTCTTCAGGTCGGTCCGAGCGATGATGGCCACCAGCTCGTCACTGTCGTTGACGATGGGCAGCTTCCCTGCAGGACGAGACCGGGCACAGACGGTAGAAGTTTTATCTAGCCTTTATGTGACGTTGGAGCTTAATGGTGCTCCACTTGGTTTTCGGACCCACCTTTCTTGCTACGTTGCAGAATGTCGTTGGCCTCTTTAAGCGTGACGCCAGCTGGTGCAACCACTAAATCTTCCCTCTTTGTCATGGCCTCACAAAAAAAACAAAAAAACATCATCACCTTCAAAGCTGTTATTAACACAGTCAGCCTCCTCTTCCTCATCCTCATCATCACCTCACGCTATGACTCATGTCACGCGACGAACCGTTTCTCGTTGTCTGTCACCATAGAGATCACCATCTTTGAAATCTTTCTCTCTCTTTATCTCTTTCTGTCTCTCTCTCTCTCTCTCTCTCACACACACACACACACACACACACACACACACACACACACACACACACACACACGCGCATGGAAACACCCACACACACACACCTCCTCGAGGGGTCTGCCGTGGTCCTTCTCTGAGAGGAAGTCGATGTCCCTGGAGGTGACGATGCCCACCAGCTTGCCGCCCATCTTGCCCGTCTCGGTGACGGGGATGCCGGAGAAGCCGTGGCGCACCTTGGCCTCGAACACATCGCCCACCGTGTGCTGGGGACTCATCACCACCGGGTCTGTGATGAAGCCCTGCTCAAATTTCTGCCCTCATGGAAACGGACAAAGGTTACACTCTCTATGCTCCCTGAACGTGTGAGTGGACCCATGGAAAATAGAGGCTTCATGCTATAGGTAAACGGGCATTCAAGTAAATGATTTACTTTCATAAAAAATAGAAATGATAACTAGTTAAATTTTTTTCGACTTTAACAACAATTGATCGAGTAAAGGTCACTGCTGTCCGCGTTTTCACCTTAACCAATCGGACTTCATTAGCCTGGAACTCAGCGGTGCAGTTGTGATGGATGATTCCAATTCCTCCCATCAGCTGAAAAACACACACAGTAATACAATATCATATGGTCAGCGCGGACACAATAACACGATACACTATCTGTACTATCTAATCCACTGTAACTGTGAAAAGAAAAAAAGCATTTCACAATGCTATCGGGTAAGAGCTGGAGGAAGGCTGTACGTACCGCCATGGCAATAGCCATGAAGGACTCGGTCACTGTGTCCATAGGAGAGGAAATGAGAGGTGTCTTGAGGGTTATCTTCCTGGTCAGCGCAGAGGTCAGATCCTGAAAGGAGGTCAAAGAAAACTTTATGTCAACGTGTGGTCGACACTTACATGGACTTTGACCACCTTCCTTCTCCACCTTCAACTCCAACCTACAGATGGGGAATATAGGGCTATCACATCTGATATGATCCATGGTCATGACGAGTGTGGCTTGCATGCGGCGACAGAGGCGTACGGCCTCATAACAGAAGGAGCTGACTGGGCATTATGACCTGCCGAACGTCAGGTGACACAGGTGTGACTGTGTGTGTGTGTTTACCAGAGCCCTTATTTTGCTATCCAGTAATGACCCTGTGACTTCAGCGAGAAATTAATTTCTACTCCCGGCAGACCTCACCGGAGAAAAACAAGACGTCCTACCTCCCTCAGTGCCCTCTGCAACCTACATGCGCCTAACTGCACCTAACACAAACATTTTGCCATCGTAAACTAAACGTCAACTTTTTACGGGGGTTGTGTGCATGGTAAATTGAAAGGACGTTGACGCGATAAAAAAGGGCTGTAAACCGACATGCTAAGCTGGAACAACTGTTGTTGGTAGATGGCGGGATTAGTGAGCTGGAGGACATCTTACAGACGGACCAGGAAGTGGAATGCGGGTCAGACTAAAAGTGATACGCTTTTATCCTCTTGATCTAAGGGCAGTGAACTTTAAAGCTCTCTAAGAAAAAGGACTTTCGCCCAGTGTGTTCGGGCCAAACACAGACGGACACAGACGGACTCAAGGACAGACACATGGACTTCTGCCCAAATTAACTCACCCATGCACACACACACACACACACACACACACACACACACACACACACACACACACACACACACACACACACACACACACACACACACACACACACACACACACACACACACAAACACAGACACACCGACACACAAACCCCACATGGTCACGGCTTGAATGCCTGTGTAACTAGGTCCCAGTGGAACGTGGAAGGTGTCAGGTCCCTCACCTCGGTCCCGCTGTGCTAAACACAGGTCCCTAACTCTACAGACCGCTACCAAAAACAGAGGTCCAGCTCACTCATCGAGATACTCACCACTTCATCCGAGGTGAAGTCAATAAATCCGGGAAGAATCAGGAAGTCACTGTGAAAGAAGGTAAAAGATTGGCCATAGAACTGGCAATGGCTACAGCTGAGGACGTGGCGTTTGAGGCAAAGTATAGTGCAAGATGTCCATTACAAGAGGACGGGCTGGTTCATCTTTTTTTTTACCCCCCCCATTAAGGTGTATCACACACATGTAAACACATACAAATGCAAGTGGCCCTTGATCCACCTCCGTGGTGTGTGTGTGATCCTTCTAATGACCGAGGCCCGGGTAATGCTGTGGCATGGCCCTGTAGAGTGGACTTACTCATTATAATCCCGCTGTAAAAGCTTAGCAAATGTTTTGCACTGCTAAGATAGGAGGTGTTATCGCAGAAAGAGAGTGAGATGATGTGTGTGTGTGTGTGTGTGTGTGTGTGTGTGTGTGTGTGTGTGTGTGTGTGCGTGTTTGGGAATTCCAAAAGCCACCACATGTCCACCACATTCAGCAAGTCTTCCAACCACAGTTTACTTGTATGTGAGTCCGTCTCCGATGGCAAAGAGCTGCTGTGCTGTCAGACCGTCTTCAGGAACGTATCCCGTCCCCCCACTGATCAGGTAGTCAGCCGAGCTGGAGCACACACGCACGCACACGCACACACACGCACACACACACACACACACACACACGCACACACACTTTTAGAAGAAATCACGTGTGGGGGAAGAATATATATATTTCTATTGACATCAATGTATAGTAATTTCAGCAAAAACAAATATTCAGAATTCAAGGCCTTTGCATTAAGCCTTGCAATTGGAGGATTAGAATTTCCCATCTCGCAGAAAAGTATATGCTAATTGTCTCACTAAATACCACTCGTATTCAAACTGAACGAGAGCAAATCTATTTCTCTTCCTGTGGATGCTTCTGCATATGCATATACACCCCTTGCATTTGCTTCACGTTTTAGATAAATTACATACATTTTAGATACTGTGCTCTCAAAGAGATCCGCCCGAAGTGTCCGTTAAAACGTCTGAAGCACTGGTCTGCGAGTGCGGCGAGCCTAACATACAGAATCCAGCCTTGTGTTTTGAAAATGCCTAGTGGCCCTGTGTGACGACCGTCCGGTGCGCGCGAGGGGCTTAGGTTATGTAACCCTGTCCAGGTAGCGCGGCCTTTGTTTGGTTTTAAGCTCCGAACCAGCCGGCCCAACGTCATTCGAAACGGAAAACACCTCCTACTCGAAGCAGGACGCCAACGGATTATGTATGTGTCATCAGAACAGGCGAGACGACTGCTATTTATGGGGACGATGGTCTTGGTTCTGACTACAGTGAGCCTAGCGTGTAGAGAATGGGGGGGGGGGGGGGTATGAGACTGACCTCTCTGGCTCGTATCCAGCCTGGATGCGCGTGGCGCTGTACCTCTGTGCCGCCGTCTCGTGCCCGTGGCCGTGAGGGCCGCTGTGGGCGTGGGGTCCGTGGAGGTGCGCGAGGTCCCCCTCGCGGAGGGAGAGACGGGGCCGAGCCGGCTCCATGTCCCCCACGATCCGGCGGTAGTCGATCTGGTAGGTGTCCCGCTCGGCGTCCCCAAAGCGGTCATAGCCGTGGCCCTCCATCTCGGGGAAATCCAGCGCTCCGGTCTCCACAAGCTGCCCCGCCGGAAAACACAGGTCGCACCGCTCAGATCACACACACACACACACACACACACAAACACACACACACACGCAAACACACTTACTCAAGCAGGGGAAAACAGCCGCTCTCTTCACACGGAGGCTGTGGCTCCCTCTCAAAATCTCGAGAGCAACTGTCCATTCACACCCGCCGCTTCAGTGGAGCAGAGAGCCATGCGCCTATCAAACACAGCTGACGGCGACCAGCCCTCGCGGCCATCCCTGCTGCTGGCTCCTGACTCGGCTGAGAGGTCCGCGGGGTATTCCGCCGGTTGCTCTCCGCAACCTCTGGGGACCAGTCCAGGTTCTGCTGACAGAGGCTGCACCGTCCTTGCTGGGACCCAGTGAGGACGGTCCCTGGTATGGGGCAAAGTTGGGTGGACGATCCCCTTTGGCTTTCCCTGGAGGTGGTTAACCTTAAGGGCGTCCACCAGCAGGACCTCGGGTGAGGCTCGGCGGAGACCGGTGGGGCCCGGGTGGGTGGAGATGTCGGTGCCGTGGGGCAAGACACCTGCTAGTTGCTGGGGGCCTGGAGCCTCTCTCTCTCCTCTCGCTGCTGCCGAGTGCAACTCTGTTTCTGACACGAGTGGACATCACTCCACCACAAAGAGGATTGGGAGAATTAAAGCGGGAGGGGAGGGGAGGGGGAGGGTCACAGGGGGATCTATGTGTAGGGGCGGGGTGTTAGACGAAGGGAGAGAGGGAGGGATCAAGACGCCACATGGTAAACACCCCGCCCTGCGCTGTATTGCTATGGAGTGGAGGTGTGTGTTTTCGCCGTGCGTGTTCTTGGAGATGGAAATTTGGCACAAACAAGTCCCAGGATGCAAAATCAAGCTACAGTGCTTTCCCTTGAGATTGTATGTGTGTGTGTGTGTGTGTGTGTGTGTGTGTGTGTGTGTGTGTGTGTGTGTGTGTGTGTGTGTGTGTGTATGTGTGCACGATGTACATGATGTACATCCAACGGCAATGGCAAAAGAGGGTCTGTACAAGAAATACATGTAGGTCAAGTTGACACAGTCAAGCTCAATAAGGTTTTAACCCTTTCCCGAAGAATACTACCGTCTCCCTGGACCATGCACGTGAATGGCACATTGTCAACAATAACAATTACGTCACTACTACTAAGTGGAACTCAAGAATATCGAAGAGAAATCACTTTGGCGCTTATGCGTGGACTTGTTTTCGAGTCACCGCGTCGTCAAGGATGTCCTCGACACCGTCACCTGCAGGTGACTGTCTGACTGAGTGCCTGTGACAGTTTACCAAGGTTTATTGGCGCCCTAAATCCTCTTAGCTACTTACTCCGGCTCTCTCCTTCCCTTTCTCCGGGCCTCCTCTCTTTTTCACTTAGCCGTCTGCCAACCAACAATTATTCTTCAACTGGTGCAAAAAAAAGTTATTAAATCCACAAAGGTCTTAGAGTTTAATATACATTTGAATGTTTATTATACATTTTAAAAACACAAATAAAAAAATACTAGATTCGGGTAGCTGTTTTCAGAATGTATAAAATGTCGAAATATTTGAGCTCAACAATCAAAGACCTATGAATTGACAGGAGACAAGACTATTAAGATTATTATTACAAGATAATTGTGGTTAAAAACAATGTTGTGATGACCTGAGACAATGTTCATGTTGGACTCGTGTGCGCGACTACTCCATCAGGATGGTGAAGGGAAGAATCCAAACAGAGTGCATTAGGAGAAGAGACCCCTTAACCAGAGACAGCCTCATTTCACTAATGTTGGACCTTACTCAGTTCAGCCACTAGGCGGTGCTCATGTTTTCTCAGAATTCTGTAGAAGGCTGATTTGACTGTGACCCCTCCACTACGGACAGGCTTCTGCAACTTCCTCATTTGACCCTGGCTGGTCTTTTCGGCCTCAACCTGGGCGTAGGTCTCAGAATGTAGAATGCGCTCATGGCGCAGGTCATCAGCGATGGCCATCACCGCGGTGACATCTTGAATCAGCTGTGCCCAATGATCGTCCACAAATTTGGCAGCAGCTGAAAAGTCAAATAAAACAACATATTGGTACTTCCTGTCACATTACAAATGTGTCTTGGTGTAATTTTAAAGTGCAACTGATCAGGCTGTTTGAACGGCATGGTCCACATCCACCCACTCACACACAGACACACACACACAGACACACACAGACAAACACACAAACCTTGCACTGTGCAGTGCCTAGCCTAGCGGTGGAAACATTGATGCATTTGCATGTGGCCATGGTCTTATTAATAACTGACTAGCTCCACTATAAGTTTTTCTTTTCTTTTATTTGATCAAATCTTCAGCCCAAATCTAACACTAGTTCGAATGGACCTCAAAGATTTACACAAAACCTACTTACATATAAAAAACTATATATATTTTAAATATCAGTTACAATAAATCGAAGTCTCTGTGTTGAAACAGTTCTGCACTCCTTAAACTAAGTTGTGTGTTGTCTGACTGGTGTGACTACCTTTTGTCTTGTATCTAGGAGGAATCCTTTATCATCTTGCCATGTTAAAACACTTCAAATATTCATTGTTACAACAACCACAAAAAATTGCTATGTAAGAAAATCTGAGACTGAACTCACCTTCATTGTCTTTAGCTTTTGCAGCAGCTCCCTGTCTAGACGGCCTGGGTTCCTCTATGCTATCCTGTGAACAGACTCAATGGTTACTGTTGAATGACACTGCTGTGAGTAACTACAACCCCGGAGACCTCATTGGCAGGTTCAAAGGTCATGGGTCTACCTGCTTCAAGAGAGCGCCACTTCTCGGCGCATTGGCAATATCCACGACGTCCCCTGAGGAAAAGAAGGAGGGATACAGTGCATGAATGAGCAAAGAGAGGGATTACACATCTCAATTCACTACGAGGGCACAAGAGACCGGTCTTGAAAACCACGAAGGATTTAAGATGCAGTACCGCGTGCCTGTGAAGCTGTGGGGCCCGAGGAGACCATGGATCTGTTTGACACCTCCATATCATCCCCCCGTCCGCTGAGGGAGTTATTGAGCTGGTGTAGAGAAAGAAACGAGAGATTACTGAGTGTTTTTTGCTTCTTCTTCATGTAGCAAACGGAAATGGAAGCCTTGGATAGTTACCAGTGTTGACAGAACCTGCCCAACTGCATGGCGAACGTCCCTCGTCTGCTTCAAATACACACTCTCAGTCACTTCAACGATATCTGACAAAACGAATCAAGAACAACAATGCGGTTAAGCGTCATGCACTACTGCTCCCTAACTGTGCATCTAAGAGTTGTCTGAGGGGGTGAATGATCTGCTCACCTGCGAAGGGCGGTCTCTGGCAGGGCTCCTGGTCCCAACACTTCTCCATCAGCGCTAGCAGCTCCTCCCGACCGTCTGGCGGCTCTAGCTTGATGTCCTTAAGATCGGGGCGCTGTCCGTTACCGACGTGGTACACCACCAAACTGGCTCGACAATCTATAAAGTAGGTATCAGGGTTGGGGAAGGGACCGGTAAGGTATTGCGGTTGTTCATTTGTGTGCATAGATACACAGTATACATGCATATACCTGTGTGTCTGTGAGTGTTTTTGCATGCGTATTTGCTTGCACCTCCAAATGCAATTGGCCATAATGAGGTGGATAGTGGTTTAACACCTTGACACTTTACCTTTATAAGGTGATTTTCCTGCAAAGATAGACCAGAGTAGAATTCCATAGCTGAGAGAAAAATGGGGTGGGTGTTATTCCTCGAATCCCAGCCTCTATTTCTGTGGGTCCTAAAGACTTAATACAGTCACTCTAGTCTCTGACCTGTAGACGTCGTAGGCACGGACAGGCTTATACGCCAGTTCCTTAAGGGACTCTGGAGGCATGTAGACCACTGTACCACCCTGCGGCCCACCGCCGCAGCTTTGTGTCGGGCGAACACTGGAGGACACCCTGGATAGGCCAAAGTCTGTGAGCTGCAACGAGACAAGTGCACCAGCAAGAGAGAGAGGGAGGTGCAGACAGACAGACAGAGAGAGAGACAGACAGACAGAGAGAGAGAGAGAGAGAGAGACAGACAGACAGACAGACAGACAGACAGACAGACAGACAGACAGACAGACAAGGACACAGAATGACATAAGTGTTGAAGGAGAGAGATAATCCTAAAAATAAAAAACAGAGCTGGGCATTGACCACTGTTATCTTGAAACGAGTGTGAATCTGTAACTGACATGGAAATGTTTAAGAATGTTTGCAGCAGGCACACTGTTTATTCCACTGGTCAAGAGTCTAACCTTGGCGTTCAGGTCGTCATCCAGCAGAACATTACTTGTCTTCAGGTCGCGATGCAGCAGAGGAGGGTCCAGGCTGTGGAGGTAGTTTATACCCAGTGCCACCTGGTAGGCCAGACGCCAGGCCAAGGGCCAGGGTGGGGGGCCTCCTAGGGGCCTCTGGAGGCCCTCCACGGAGCCCGTTTTCATATACTCCATCACTAAGCCCAGCATCCTGGTGGAGCATTGAGAAACACGGGGACAACCCTCATATACGCCCAGCACCCGCAGCACGAAGGGGCTGGAGGCCTCCTGCATTCGCTCAGCTTCCTCCCGCAGGATGGAGCCCGAGCTACTAGGGAGAACAAGCGGGCGGTAATTAAACAGTAAGGACATCAATTATTAGGACACAGTAATTACAGTACTCAATAGCTGTTTTTTTCTGTTTTTTTGTATCCACAAATTACCCATCATCAATATGCAGCAGCTTGATGGCCACATCAATTTTCCAGACGAGGTGTCTGGTCGTGTAGACGCGTCCAAATCCCCCAGCGGCAATAAGTGTCCACTCCTTTCCAAGGCTACCATCGACTATTAGAGCAGACCTCCCTCTGCTGGCCATGTCACATTAAGAGGGTGGAGGGGTGGAGAGCAGATAAAGTCTGAAATAAAGAACATGTGAATAAGTAAAGAAAATAATTAGAAAACTATCCCAGATGTATGACAAACATATGCCTTTTAGTTGTTGTCTTTTTACAATAATGCGCAATACAATTACAGTGATTTATTTTTTACGGTAACAGTATGGAATATACAAAACCCTTACATTGCCATATTCTTCTAATTACAGGTATTCTCTATTATACAGCCTATAACAAATAAATTAACTAACATCTGCCTACTTTTCCTTCCAGTATTAATCCCACCTCTACTCGCCATATTTGAACAAAACTTCTGCTTTCTTTTTTCTCCTGCATGCTGTGTAATAAACCGCCTGTATGCATTCATAATCTCATGACTAAACGTGAACAATCTACATTATTTCCTTGGTCCTTCTCCATCAAGTCATTGAAAAGGGTCTATGAAGAGAAGTTAATTTACTGCTGACACCCAGAAGAAAAGGCGCGCCGAAAATAGACAAGCTAGTAGTTGATGCATATTTTGCGTAGGTCTATTGGTACGACAGAATCAACTTTTGTAGGAAGTTATATTGGCCATGGTTACTGTCCGCGACGGTTTTATGTCTGCTGTGGAGTGTGGGGAAAACCTTACGTATTCGCTTTCGCATTCTCAGACAATATAATTGCTTCAAAAAATAATACGTTGGATATGTATGATTTTCAAAACGAAGAATGCTTTACACGAACTCGTCATTTACTGTTTTACAATGATTATTTTTTGTATTGTTGAAGAGCAAATCATGTTAGGCAGAATTAAAACATTATTATAAAATACATTAGACTATCGTAAGTAAAAAGCTCCTGGATCCTGACATTACGTGTCCACCACACGAATGAAATATGACACTTCCCCATACAGTACTGTAATACATATCGGTGAATACTCACTTGCGGTTCACTTTATTTGAACACGGAATAATAGTCCAAAGATTCTTTGTGAACATAAAAGTGGATTAGGAATAAATCAGATCAATATCATGAACGCGAGCGCGAACGGCAGTTTATACTTTTGTAACATCGTGGGCCGAGCATAGGGAGGATGTGGCTTAACACTACCATATCGTCCTTAGTGCTGTGTAATTTTTAAACATGAACTTGAAGGAGATGTAACCATTCAGAAACGATGTCGTTCCGATCCTTTTGATGGCACTGTGCGGCAGCCCGGATGTTTACAAAAGGCCACACTTACTGAATAAATCTATCTTTAAAAATAATTGATTAATTCAACAAAACTTCTCCCCCCAAAATAAATGGTCCATACATTTACCCCTCCATGTTATTGCATTATTTAAATCAACGAAACAATAAATAATGTCAGTGGTAGTGAGGTTTTAATGTCACCAAGGGTGTCACACCAATTACAATTTGAAACCACTTTAGTTGTGTGTGTGTCTGTTTGCTGTGGATCAAGCGCAGAGAGAAAGTAGGGGGTAGAGGTTTGGGCATTATCATCACTTTACATGTTTGGGGAAAAACTATGTCAGCCCCCCGGAGAAAACCCTTAAAGCTCCAAAAAGACAGTAAGATAGAGAGAAAAGAGAAAAGGAGAGAGAAAGTGAGACATTTTGCCCTTTCAGCCCCTTTAACTGTAAACGTCTACTAATGAAATAACAAACAAAAACGGGGGGGGGGGGGGGGGGGGCAGTCTTGGTCAATGCAACATGAACACACACAAGCGCACGAACAAATGCATCCAAACAAAAGTGGTAGTGATTGCATGAAGATGGACACCTCTACCCTATACCCTCTATATTGTATTTACACGTTATTTTCTTTGGTAAACTTTGTAACGTCTTTCAATCTGTAACCCCCCCTCCACACACACACACACCCACACACAGACATGCTTTCTCTCCCTCCTGTCTATATGTGAATTATTAATTTGCTCTTCTCAGTCGAACAGAATCTGTATGGAGCGCAGGTGCTTGTTGTCACACTGTGCAGGCTAAAGCCGGCACTGAATAGCACACACACACACACACACACACACACACACACACACACACACACACACACACACACACACACACAGACACATTTATCATGTTAGCTGAGACATTTTTTGTCACATCCGATGCACCTTTGCACTCTTCTATCCGTTCCTTGCCGGCATTGATAGGCGCGGTTTGCGTCTCTCTTTGAGTCTGCCTCTCTCTCTTTCTCTCACGCGCACCCTCCCTCCTTCATTTGCGCTCCACTCAGCTTGGATCTCTCTTACCGGTGGCTGCTCTGCTCTCCACCTCTCCAGTTATCTCTCTCTCTTTTCTGCTCACTATCTCTATCTCATCCTTTTTAACATTATTTTCCCCTTTACACACACTCTCTCTCTCCGTCTCCTTTTCTTTGTGTCATATGTTGTGAAGCAGGGAGCAACTAGCGTGAGTGCAAACTCTGCAGCCTGGATGTCAGGGTGGTGAGGCTGTGAGGTTGCTGCTTCTATCCCAGCGAGGGGGCGCTCCGGGCTGGGGAACACCTCGCCGGGAGACGGGGTCCTCTGGAGGAAGGAGCGAACACACACGGGGATAACAGCGCGCCGAGCTGAGAGGAACCTTTGTCCGGCACTGGTCTGTTTTTTGAGGGGAGAAACAGAAACTGGGAAGGGAAAGGGAGGAGAGCGCTTTACTCCCGGGGTGCAGGAGTCACGGGGGGTTTGGGCTAGGAGCCGGCTTCCACTCGGCTTCGGGGGTTCAAAGTGAAGGAGGAGGAGGGTGGGAGTCTACTGTCAGATCAAAGGACTCGGAGAGGGAACGTCCCCCCCACAACCACCCCAGTCTGGAGGAGTGTGAGTATCTCGAAAGGGGGCTCACTGGGAATAGAAAGACTAGGGGGAGTGTGCAGGGAGCTGAGAGACACACAAACACAGACGCAGAACACACACACACACACAGACACACAGCAGGACGTCCGGTCATCGCGTGTGGACGGAGCAGGGGAGCGCTCCCTGAGTGAAGACTCCGGACAGGGAGGAAGAGGACAAAAGGGGGAGGAAAGAGTCGCCTTGAGAGGCATCTTGGTGCATTTTCTCCAGTCTCAAAAGTCTGCAGGACCCCAAACATGGCAGTCCAGCTCATGCCCGAGTCAGCCGTCAGTCTGCTTATGGTAAGTACCTATACGATAATTTGGCACAGTGAGACAGACAGCCCTTTACATTATCTCCTCTCTCAGGCTGTCTGGAAGTCTTTCCCTATCACCCCCGCCCCCCCCCCCCCCTATCTTTCTTCTTTCTCCTCTCTCTTTCTCTCGTTCTCATACTCGCTCATACACAAACTCTCTCTGTCTCTCTTTGACTTCTGTTGGAACTTGCATTTACTGTGCGAGCACTTTTAAACTGGGCTTGCTGTTTCTTTTCTTTTTTTGGGGGGGGGGGGGGTTCTGTTTTGTTTTTATTGTCTTGCAACTCTACATCACGTTAGAAAGAAAAACTCTCTTTTCATCTCTCGCTATCTCTCCCAACTCTCCCTATCTCTCTTCTCCTCCTCTCTCTCTTCTCTCTGAGAGGTGTCAAGCGTTCACCCCACTGGAAGAGATGCTCCATGTTGGCTCCTCCCCTCTACTATCTACTGATCCTCCCCCCGGCTTACCCTCCACCAACAGCCTGTCACTCAAATCCTAGAAAGCGGCTTGTACCTTGCGCTACATACACTCTCAATGTTTATTCATCAGATGGTGAAGTTCGTGTGTGTATATGTGTGTGTGTGTGTGTGTGTGTGTGTGTTTGCCTGGGTACAGATCTTCCCTCCTCTGCCTTTGTCTAAGTGCTGCTCCACGTGCACAAAGGGACTCTGCCACTGCAGTGCCGGAGTGTTTCGGGAGAGCTCCCACTTTGAGCGCTGGGGAGAGACAGAGGGCGGGGTGCTGGGACGTGCCGTCTGCCTTAATGTGTGTTACTGGAGCAGTGTGTGCACGCATCCTCGTGCACGTGGGCGTGTTGGTGCGCGCGTGTGATGCACGGTGTGTCCGGTTGCTGCAGCAGCAGTGTGCGTGCCAGCGTGTATGGATCCGTTGCTATGGGACGTGCAGTGCATGCGTGATCAGCATGTGGCCGAAACCCCCCAGGGCTAGCGCTGGTCAGGTGCAGGAGGCAGGAGAGGCGGGGAGGAAGGGTAGATCATGGTATGGAACCGAACGGGGAACCATGTCCTTCAACGCACAGAAGCCACAGTCCAAAGTCACAGACCAAATCTCCCTCTGACTATTTTTACTCCTGTTTAGGACTGGTGTGTATTTGTAAATGACTGATCTACGGAGTACGCGCACACGTTGCATGTTAGAGCTGGGAACTTTATCTGGATCACATGTACAGCCGTGTTCCCATTGTAACGAAGAGACCCTGTGAGCCCTAAGCATCCCCTGTTTGGCTGGCACTGCCTTGCTGTGGCTGAGAAATTAACATAGAACGCGAAGAAGTAGACCGCACATTTTCTCAGCGGACTTGAAGCAGTGCCACTGAAACGACGGCCGTCATCGGCATCCCCATGTAGGGTGGAGATGAGCCCGCCAGCCTCCCTGGAGAGAAGCCCTGTGGAGCGGAGCGTGGCGGACGGGCTCCGGGAGTCTCGGAACGGACACGCGTGTGTTCCGCTCATTTTCATTCTATGGCGCTGGCGCTCTCCCGTCCCACGGGGCGTCACGCCTCAGCGCACTACCTGCTATCTCCACCTGTCACGGCTGTCTGTTACTATGGCGATCGGCCATACGGCCCACTCAGGGGCTGGTCGGAGGGCTGAAAGTAGGGAGGGAGGTGCGGGAGAAGAGGGCAAGGGGGGAGGGTGATTGATATGGACGTGGTCGAGGGAGGAAAGATGGAGGGGGGAGGGGGTTTTATTGTAATCCTCTACCCACAACACAATCCGCAACACCTTTGAGATGGCGTCCGCTAATCTCGGCCCATTCATAAGGTGCGTACGCCAGCCTTTTGTCGTGGTGTGACGTGACGGAGCCCGGCGTAGCGTAGCGCCGGCAGCCGGGGGCCCCCGTCCCCCTGGGCTCCATTTTGCCCTGTCTCCAGGTTTGTTAGCGTTACCATCGAGGGCGTTCCCCTACAAGGTCTCCGTGCACCAGGCTGACAGCCATGTTTGGCCTCGCTGTCAACACCTGCCACGCACAGGAATGCCAGCTACCTGTCACAACTGCTCATTATCAATACACAGTTTAGTCATCATATGTTCACAAACCAGTTCCCTACCCCACTTTGTTTACCACTTTATCGAACCAGTTTTTTTTTAACTGGGTTAAAAAAAAAAGAGTAGACGATTTTGTGAGTGAGCTTGCCAACAGAAACAATGATTTACCAGCTTATAAACCCTTACAAATAAGGAAACAACATCAACGCAAGCAGGCGAGGAGAGTAGGGGTGGATCATTAAGATCCGACTTCAATCATATTTGTGGAGCAAATCTGAGCAGCCATTTGTATTCACACTGCCATGCTCACACCTCAATCCCACCTTAATTATTGATATGAGTTTATGCAGCTTTAGAGTGTGTGAGTGTGTTTGGGTGTGGGTGGGTGTCGGTGTGGTTGTGGGTGGAAGTGTGGGTGTGAGTGTATGTGAGTGTCAGGCTGAATATTGATGATGCTTCCGCTGCATGTATTAATATTTCAGGTGAGGCAGTGATTATATCCAGCAGTAATTGCAGGAACTTCCTTCCACAGCACACCGACAACACGGCAGCAAAGTGCTGCACCCAGTAAAAGGAAAACAGCCACAACAGAGGAAATGAAACATATAAACAGGAATGAGAATAGAGAGGTACCCCTCCTCCCTCCGACTCTGTTTGCAAAGGACAGCATCTGCTAACCGATTTGTGCCAAGTTCACGGAGGGAAGCCTGCGTGTTTTGATTTCCAAGAGGCTGTTTGGAAAAGCGGCAGTTGTCTCTTCATCTCGCACTCTTTAATGAAGGTACAAATAAAAACCATGGGGTTCCTTTTTGCGCCTAAATATCCCTGCTCATTTCAATGCAGGACGAGTTTTTAGTCCGGCTGTCTGCGGGTGACAGTAGGTAACAGGTCTGACATGACACTAGAGATACCAGTATATTGTCAAATATACCCCCATCCCCTTAACCGACTGGTGTTTCTCAGCCTGAAGTTCATTCAATTACGCGACAGGAAGTGACCTCATGCCATTGCTACGAGCAGGAAATGGATATTTTTTGTTTATTCTCCAGCGCATAGACATTGACCTTGGCACAAATGAGTAAACGAGTTAAATTGTGTTTTAGCTCTCCTTGGGGCTCCATCGGTCTGCGGCTAATGTGAGTGGCCCAGAGTTAGAGGAGCGCAGTTCATGAAGAGGAAAGGAAAGCTGTTAAACATGATTGAGAGTCAGGGCCAATATCTCCATTAGAATCTGCCGGAGTAATAGTGTTACGTGGAAGGAATCAAAGAGGGAGCGGGCCGTTTTGACTCCGAGCTCAACCGTTAAGCCAAGATTTCCACTCGAAACACACTTTTATGCTTAAGCTCCCGGTGACGACTGAAGGATTTTCCGAGCAGGGATAACAAGCTTTGTACTGAGAGAATGCCCCGAGAGCTGTCTCCTTGTGAAGCTTTTATGAAAACAGATGGGTGCTGTCGCTCTGTCGGTACCTGCCCTCCTCTGCCCAAAGAGGGTGAATCTTAGCCGGGGCCCGGAGAATCGATACCCAGCCCGTCTCAGACTCCCAGGCAGGAGCACGCAGACATGTTGTAATCTGATATCGGTGCAGATAGATAGGACGGCTTGACCTCAACAGGGCCCACTGGCCCCTCTGCTCTATCTGATCCCAAACCTGTCCCTGTCTTCTAGCCTTAGACAGATGTATCACCATGTCTCGGATGTAATACCATTTTGCAGGAGTCTAACTAAATTTAACTCCATTGATCTTGTACTCAATTTCGTACATTTTTGTTCCTCCTTTGATCCAGACTAGCAGCGGAGTCCTGGTCCTTTTTAATGGTGGACTGCTTTGTATCAAAGGGGTTGTCTCATCTGACTTTGGGGGAAATATTTATCCAAAATATATGTGGCACTTTTTAGACCATTTCAACATCTTCCAAATGTTCTTCTTCATTCATATGCCGAGTATAGAGTCTGTTCTGCCACACTGTCTGGCATGGAAACAGGGACACGCTGGTATCGCCCAGCCCAGTGAGCGAAGTGGATCACCGTCACACAGCTAGAGGGCCTTGCCCTGCCTACGCGATGTAGCGATGGAGCTACAGGAGAACCACAGCTAACCACCCCATGCCCGGCTAGAGCTGCAGCACCACACTAAACGGCCATGAGAGCATCCAGCAGGCCGCGGAGGTGTCCTCGCTCGTTAGCGGCCGCTGTCCGTCTTTCGGCCCCCATCAAAAGAGTGTAAAACAGTGATTACTTAAACCAGATTTGTAGGAGACAGTTTTGAAGGCTGGTGGTGTATGCGTGTCCGTCTGTATGTGTGTGTGTGTGTGTGTGTGTAGGGGGGGGGGGGAGGTCTGGGTTTGACAGACAGGGAGACAGAGAGAGCAGGGATAGAGGGAGCCCCCTCACCACAGACCCGCCGTCGGCCTGGCCCACACACATGCCTGTCTTTATCCACATGTGGGGACCCATGTCAGGCAACACACACACACACACACACACACACACACACACACACACACACACACACACACACACACACACCTCATTTATGGGGACACCCCTTTCCAGAGGTCCCACAGGGCTGAAAAAAATCAGGCAAGTTCAACTTTTGTTCTTTAATGCATATATCACCTCAAATTTTTGATTGGACGAAATAATGTCCCAAACCTGTCTGGAACGGGACTTTCGGGGACTTTTCAATAACTTGTCATTTGTGGGTACTGCATTTGCATACACACAGATCTGTACAAGAATGCATGAACCATGGGGACCCTTATTAACATAAACTTTGTTTATACATCGGAATGGGGACTAGCAGCCTGGTGATGTGTATTAAATAGGTTTCAATCCACACAAAACAACTACACACAGTTAATTGCTGACTCATCAGCTCATTTGTTTTCAATGAAACCAATTAACACAGAATATGGACAAGGTTAAGAGTAATAAGCGGCCATCTCCCTTAAATCCACAACAAGGAAGCCAAGATCATCCCCAGCCCCACTCCCCAGACACCACCTTTCACACTCATCTGACAACCAAAGATAGAGCAGCAAAGAGATGCTTTCTCAAATCTCAGCACAGCTACCATCACATTTTGTTCACAGAGCGCTTCAAACCACCATTGCAAGTGCCTGAGATTTAAGCCTTAGTAGTGCAGTGGTAAGAACATCCCTATCAAAATACATCTTTAAATTACTAACTTAATATTGCTGCAATGCAGTCCATTATATAGCTCATGATACATAGTGAGTGTACGGCTTCCAAGCATCCTTTGGATGATTTATGAAGACTTAAGGTCATGGGGACTAAAGTGTACCTCAAGGTCCAATACCTCTACATCTAGAACTACCTATAACTATTATTTCCCTGAACCTATATGAGACTATCTTGGGAGTAAGGATCCTGAGGAGAAGCTCACAAAGATATTGGTGGCTTTGAAGAGAAAGTGGCACATCTGTGCAAAAAAATATAATAATTTATATAATAATTAATTTCTATAAAATTATGGTTGTGGGACTATTACATAGATATTAACATACACATGTATCTGACAGAATCTATTGTTGCTACCTTTTGAACCAAGAAAAAAATGTAACACAGCACAACTCTGGTACATTCTCTCAATCTTTTAGTGCAAAAATGTTCAACAGATCATGTGCACAATTTAGAACAGCATTTTCACTACATTCCGCATACATAATGAAAAAGAAAACCACTGTAACTGGTTATATCCAATTCAAGAGCAGAAACACTTCTAAAGAATTTCCGGTATCAGTATATTGCAGGATATTTGAAACTGAACCAATTACTACACTGTGCAATAAAACAGCAGTAGTAATGCAACGTAGTTGCACGCATAGAACAGCGCATCCAGGGATAACCTAATTCGTTGTAGTGCAAAAAGACCTAGAAGTGCAAACAGAAAATAAATAGACCAAGTCTGTAGGTGAGAACCTTTCATTTAAAATGCCATATGAATTTAGAATTTAACAGATCAATCTGTGTGTCTTAATTTTTGCCTTCGCATTACTTTTGTACTGATTATGCAAACATAAAAAAATACAATCACTGGCACTAGTTATTTGTCCAAGTTGGAACTCTACCAAAACAATTGGCACTGTCAGACTGTTAACAGCAATCTTGAAGTACTGTCACAGGATATTTTGAAACTTATCTCTACACCATAAAAAACAAAAGATCATTGGCTTCAGAGTAAAAAAAAAAGAAAAAGAAAACATCAAACAACATCAGTCAACACATAAAACTGTAACAAATAAAATGCAGTTACATCCATCCATTCATCCATCTATCCATCAATTCCATCCATCCATTAGCTATACCGCTTATCCTTTGTAGGGTCACGGGGGGGCTGGAGCCTATCCCAGCCGACACAGGGCGAGAGGCGGGGTACACCCCAGACAGGTCGCCAGTCTATCACAGACAGTTACATCCATAGAATTGAAAACAGGTTTTTCAGTGCAGAGCTTGCCACATGCTGTGGTGCTCTAACTGTTAATACAGTGCATCCAGCTCAAACTGAAACAAATTTACTAACTGCATATAGAAAATAATAGGATAAGAGGTTGAAGCTTGTGACAAACTCTAGAAGTGTTATGCTGTAGAACACCACATGCCTATTTTGAGTACGAATCTATATTTTTCTCTTAAGTGTCATAATACGGTTATGAATGTAAAATTTAACAGCTTGCCAATCTCTGTCTTTTAATGCCAAAGGCTCAGCCCTCAGACATTTTTCACAGTCCATCTTGCCCGGGACACGGAGTGATGTGATGAAGTGCATCATGTGCCTCTCAACAGCCTGGACCTCTGTGGTCTCCCACTTCCTTTTTTGAACAGTTTTGAGAACTGAACATAAAATTAAAGAATGAGGAACAAAATCAAAACAAGAATTCACAGATTGTACATACAGACCACATTTATAACTCAGCTACTAATTTATTGTATGTAGTGTTAATGTGTTAAGGCTCCCGAATTACATTTGGAGGTGGACTTCCTTAAGGGCATTGCCAGGGGCACCACGTGTCTGGTTGCTGGCACCACTTCACTCTCGGATAGTGGAGTCACTTCTGTGGCTGGTTTCTCTATGGAGGCAGGGAAGCAATTGTCAAGACTTAAACTTATTGAATTGTTGATATGTCAGGTATTGATGGGTGGCTGTGATTGGGCAAGAGGAGACAACCCTGGATATATAATCACACCAACACTTTTGATGACTGAGTACAAATCCATGGTTTTTATTAGTATTTTGTCTTTTCTAACATAGTGGGGGGCTTTAGAGATCATAGACAAAACAGTGTCACTGTGCATACCTGGCAGTCCTAATTCAGTGGCATTCTCTTCCTCATCTGCACAATCTTCCTCCTCACTCTGTGCCTGGACTTTCTCTAAAGAGGAAACGGTAAACTGGTGTTACTACTAGTTTTCTGCCTATTTTCAATGGCTGGGTTTCCTTCATCTTCACCTGAGACCCAGTTGTCAATTATTTTAGGCAACATATTTATATGCATGTATCTCAGTACGAGTATCAATACAAACCATGAGGGTCTATCTCAATCTCGTCGAGGTTCTTTCCCTTGAACTCCACTAATCTTCCCTGTTCCATTGCCATAAGAACCTTGCTTATTTTGGCGAGTTGCAGGGTCCCTTCAGGCAGGCGATAAAAATGACGATGGATTTGAATGTCATGTCCCATAAAGTTGGCAAGTTGGTCCATCTCGGTTTCATTCATGTTGAGAACGGTGGAGAGTGTTGCAATCTGCTTACGCAACTTAGTTGAGGACAAAGCAGCAGGGTTCTTGGCTTCGCAAGCTTTTCCAAAGTTGCGAATGCAATCCGAGCCTCTGTAGTGAGACATGGCTGCTGGCCTGGCAAACATGTAAACATTATCTTTCAAGACTCCACATGTGTCCCTCTGTTGCACTAGCAGCTCCAGTGCACTGAGCATTTTTGGTGTCAACAAGATGGGAACCTTTCTTCCTCTTTTCCCCCTTGTCTCAATCCGCGAGAAGTGTCTGCACAATTTTTTCTCCATCTCCGAGAGCGCCCAGTCTACATCCCCATGAGGATCAGAGGTATCCCTGGATAAATATGCAGTTAAGGGCATACTTGACACCTCCCCTTCCCTTCTACGGTTAAAAATGATTACTTGAGCCAAAGAAACTTTTGCCAGGTTTGACCAATTTTGAGCAGTGGGCTCTGCTGTTAAGTGATTTAAATATTCTTCCTGCTTTCTATGCAGGTATGCATGCAGTAATTGCACATCCTCAGTGAATGGCAAGATTGTAGGCATGTTCCACCTCCCCTCCTCAATATTTCGTGAGGCTGTGGCAGATATCAGCTCATTCCACCGAGTCGCATGCACTTGTTGGAAGCTCAGGGCTTTGTCAACGGCGTCACTATTTCCTGCAATCCTTCCATTGCTCTCAACCAGTTTGGCAAGTTTCCCCAAGCTGTGTCCCAATTTAAGAGCAAGACTCTTAGATTGAAATGTCTCTGCTTCACTGTTGAATCCACAAGTACGCTTCACAGCTTTCACGGTTGTCATGTAGTACTTGGGGTCAATAAGGGTCTCCACGTCTTTAACTGTAGAAACTTTCTTGGCATTTATCAGGAATCTTCCAAGTTCACGCATCTTCTGTCTGATGTGTTCATGCCTTTTGACACTGGACCCACATTTGTTCAGCATATGCTCTCCCAACTGAATGATACACTTGTCACCCTTAACAGCAAGGGTTATGTCATCCTGATTCATGTTATTAATCAACTGCCATAGCTTTTTACTAATGTGTGGTGGAGCAGGTTCCGAAAGCACACAGGGACTGCACACGTGTCTTTCCAGGTTTTGAGGTGGCACTTGAAGTGTGTAATCTGCAATTTCTCACATGTCGCCACAATATGTTTCTAAGGAATAGTCCCTGACAATATGCGCAATGCATGTAGTCTTTGCCCTGGGACTCTTGAGGCGGTCGCTTCTGTGGAACAAGCTCCCCTTTGCCGGTTTTAAATACAGCAGCATTGTGAGCATAGTTCCCTTTGTTGCGAAGATGGTCAAGATGAATTTTCCTTTGTTTTGAACCCTTCGGAAACAGGCAAGCCTTTACAACGTCTCTTTCCATTGAATGTACTTGTTCGAGATGCCTTGCCATTTTGCTGAAAGGCTTTAAGCAGAACAGACAGTAATGTTTTTTATTGTAAATACGGGACCCATCCCCCTTCTTGGTGACAGCATTGACTATTACTGTGGCTTCTTCTTCAACTTCCATGTTCACAGTGTCAGCGCACTCTCCACCTTTCTCTTCAATAGTCAGAGACCTTGTGCTGATCTGCGTGTTCTCAGAATTGAGATCAGTTATCTCCTCAAAGTCCATGCTGAGACAGCTGGTGCTGTCAGGTAAAGGGGGACTTGGAGAAGACCCTCTGACCCTGTGAGGCAGACTTGTAAGAGGCAAAACATGGGAGGTCTCACTACAGCTGGAACTACTGCCGTCACTGGAACAAGGGACAAATTCCTCCCCACTGTCTGATGTGGAATCAAAGAGATCATCTGAGCCTTCTGGAATGATCTCGTTCATCTGTAAAAAAAAAAAAAAAAAAAAAGAAAGAAAAAGAATTAGCCATTAAAGCAACACGAATGACACATTGTGCACGAAGGTTCCTCAAATTATTTGTTCCAAAAAACAAACTCACATTCAAGGTGATTTCTACCGGCATCAAAGCTAAAACATACGCAGTATTTTTGATGACTGAAGGAAGACTGTGAGAAGAGGTTTCCTGAAAAAAGAATGTTGTCATCATGCAGTTACCATAAGGCTTTTGGTCCTCCTCAACCTTGGTATTC
>JAPMUY010001376.1:0-10000 GCA_026901105.3 Galaxias olidus
AAAAGCCTATTTAGTTGTTTTATTTTATCTTTAGGTTGTCAAATGTATTCATATAATTTGTTTTAGTTAACTTTTATCTTTAGTTTGTATTCAAATCTAAGTAAAACGACAGCTACGCATTTTCACAAACACGTTCCATTAGGTGTCACATATTACAGGCCTTTTCAAGAACCAGACGCAGTGAGTAACAGGCCTTTAGTCACGTGTCAAGATTAGCCAGGTAAAACCTGATAAATCTAATTCATGTGTTTTAGTCACCTTCAAACGTGAAAGTAAACTTTGTGTTAGGGGCTTTTAACAGAGATTTGTCAAATCACCTTGCAACCCACCTTTATAACCCATGCCTTATCTAGCCTAGATGATAAATGCATTGGTTAGTAGCTTTGCTGTGTATATTAAATTTGATTTTCAAAACACTGTAATGTTTCTGGGGATTAAATTTGCATCCAAATTAATTAGTTTTAACAACCCTTTCTCAAAAATGGTGTATTCTGTGATTGCGATTGTTTTCTATGCTTGATTAAATTTAGTGATAATAAATCAAACAGAAAATAAACCATCTCTCAAGCGGAACGATAAATAACGTTGGAACAAAACTGACAAGGCAATACATTGGGATGGACGAGGCGTTATGTAAGTTAACATATCAAAACATATAGCCAAGTGACACTGTTCAATTGCCAATCAAAGGTCGAATGGGCTTGTTAATATTATCAACTCAATATGTGACGAGTGTGACTATAAAGCTTTATTAATATTTATCCTGCGGTGAGTCTACAGTTGTGACCTCAGAAATAATATAAGCCTGCTCAAATTAACCTATTTGTTTAATTTAAAATTAGGCATGTAGCCAACTTTTTTTTTTAATGTAAGAATATATATATATATATTTACTTTTGGCTACACTAAAAATAAAAGGAGGCCACGCTGAAATAGTCTAGACGTGTCTCATTTAGTATAGGCCAAACAATATAACAATAAGCTTAAATCGTCTTATAAATATTAGTGGGTCACTTTACTTACCAAAACTAGACCTTCTAATGGGCAGACTTCCCTGTCTGCCCTGTAGACTGATCATTCCGCCCTCGAAGTGCCCCGGTGTCCAAGAGGTCGCCATCTCAGGGCTCATGTATGCGTAGGGACTCGAGTAGGATCCACCAACGGAGCGTACCAGGGCGCTTCCGTACTGATCGGCCCGCCCACCATTACTGAGCACCAGCGGGTTCTGGTAGGCCGTGTCCCGGCCGGTGTTGCTGCTCACAGGCGGGCTGTGTGAGTAGGAAAACCCCGGTGGAGGATGAGGGCTGCCCGGGTTGAACGAGGAGCTGTCCGCACCGCTCTGAGGCCATCCGTGATGCCCTCCAAGGCCGTGAGACTGGTGCGGGGAGTCACAGGTCTGTAAGTAAGGCAGCGTCGGCAGCATAGGAGGAACTCGGGTCGTTGGCACATAGACTGGCGAGCTTGCTGAAGAGTGGATGTAATTCCCTGTTTCGTGCGCGTAAGCGGACTGGTTGGACGATAAAGCAAGGCTTTGATACATGTTGGCAGCTTGGCTTACCCTATTTACAAGATGAATATGTTCTAAATAATTGTTGAGCTGGAAATAGTGGTTCCGTCGGAGTATTGTTCACCCAAAAATAACGTAAAGGCGTCCACACTCCGGACAAATATGTTTTTATCCGTTGGCGGTTGAATTAAAGGGATCCAGTTCTGTAAAAAGAAAATGGCAGAATAAACAAATTAGTATCGACGAGACATTAGAAAAGTAGCATAATGAAGTACCACGATTATACACCCATTGTCAATGAAAAGCCCAATAATTACACAGAGGGCCTCAAAGAGACAGCGGAATTCAGAGTGACCTAGAATCCTTTTAGAAGTATAAAACCAACATCCATATTATTCTGTCATATGGATATATTTTTCTTTACGAATAATTATTTAATTAGGGGTATATTTTGTAATTAACCCGTAGGTTTAATTCAAGGAGTTCAAGAGGACAGGTATTTGAAAAAAAAAACACGCACTCAAAGTGATAAACATCAGCATACGGTCATATTTCCTTTATATCACTCAGATTGATATTTAATGGATTAAAACGACGCTAATGGTCCATGATATCTGTCTATGCAGATATAACTACTATCAGCGTCCCCAGATATCCTGTGGAGCACTCCACGTCATGTCATTAAATCATAACTCTACAGGAACCAAATCAAACAACATAACAGATAGCAAACCAAGCCATATCTGCCTTGCATATATTTCTATCAATAGTAACGCAAATCACATAGAACCTTGATAGGAGCCGTGTTGCCCAGAAGAGGAATACAATTTCATCCAAGGGCTCTCGTAGAATTATCTCACCAGATAAGGACGGTTGGGTGATAAAAAAGTCTGGTCCTCACAAAGGCTTGTTAGAGAGGCTCCGTGGGCAAGCTTTACTGAAGTCCGACCAAGCAAAGTGACTGAAGAAGCGCTCATAAAAGATGTCTAAAAGTAGTTTTACGCGTAAACGTTTAAAATACAACGAAACGCAGAACTTATAAAAAGTCCCTCTTGATTCTGTCTTTCGTCGCTGTTCTCAGAATCTGAAGATAGTTACTGTCGCTGATAATTGCAGATATAACTGTGCTCCGATTCGCTCCCTACTGGAAAATTTGTACGACCAAAAACACGTGACGTCGACTTCTCCAAGGTAGGACTGGTAGGCGAAGGGGAGGAGAGGGGCACTGAGACGTGCATGGAAAGTAACTTTAACTGTGGTCTACCTGTGAGGTTTAAGTAACCTTTATGCTGAATACTGATTATTTTTAATAAAAGTCAATATTTCATGTAAATAACACTATATCAGTTGATGTCCGTGTTTCACATATATAAGTTATTGCGATATGAATGTATTGGTTTAAGTTTGTACCTGTTTTTTTCGAGTAATCAGTTGTATTTAGGTGAATTCAGCCTAAAAGTTTCCACATCAGTCATCGTCTCTGGCATATTATAGCCAAATATAAATAATGCAAATTCAAATGAAAATCGTACAAACATCAAAATAGTCCTGACTGAATGAAAGAGCCCTTAACGATTCGTAAACACGTAAAATGTGCATGTTGATTCAGCATAAAATAAGCAGGCCTATATACTGATACAAACACACAGATTGCAGTCAAATCATTCCTACTACTGAAAGAGAAAGTTATGCATGACTTTATGGCCAGATAAAATCCAAATGAGTTCTCTATAAAACCTAAAGGAAGATAAGAAATACGACCAACAACTTAAGCATGATGAACCAAACTCGTTAAACGTATGCTGAAATTATTGTTATCATATCACTAACCCTAAAATGTAATTCATTCTGGGCAATTGTGTCTAAACGGTGATATTTTTTATGTTGGATGTGTGGATTAGAAAATACGCATTGTATACCTATTATGATAATTGTGAGAGGCTAAACTTAAATGTAAGTGCTATGCTATTTGAAAAAAAAAACTAAATGTATTGTTAATTTTGAATTATAACACATTATCATAAGGAAAATGTAATGAAACATAAATTATGAAACCATTATGACTGTATTGTAATAAAAAGCTTCGGGCTACCAAAACAACAATAGTCCTATGCATGCCAGTATCATAACCAAGCTCACAACTCTGGCTCAACACAGTCGCTTAAATTATCACCATTTTGTTTTATTTTAATGGTAGATAATTGAATTTAACACGTCAATCAATTTAAAATTAAATGAAAGGAAATTATCAGTCCCATTAAGGGTCAAAGAAAAAACGTTCTCTTTTATAATTTTTTTAATTTCATTATCATAAAAGATGTAAGAGCTATACTGCAATGATGGGGAAAAACGTTGTGTTAATACAACACAGTTCATCTGATTGTCTTGGAGATATTGGAGATTTTTGAGATATTATTATTATTATCAATAATTTTTTATGTGACTTGGAAAACTTCGGAATTTTCTTTAAAGCAGTTTGTTTTGTATGTCTATAATTTAGGGGCAAAAATATGAAATTAAACATATTATTATTATTTTTTTATTCATAATAATAATAGTAATAACAACAATAATAATAATAGTAATAATAATAATAATAATAATAATAGTAATAATAATAATAATAAGAAGAAGATACTTTTACGAATAATAATAACAATAAAGCATTTATCTGTGAGGCTGCACCTTTGTCGTCCGTATTTAGCGTTGACTTATGTGTTCATATATATTTAACAGCCGTCTTTCTTTTCTATGCGGGGATGGCCAGATCTATGACGACCATTATTACAGTTGAATTCCCCCCTAACGTCATCCTTCATGACGATTAAGGTGCAGCACAAATTCATGCGAAATTACAACCATATATATTACCTTACTGACTAATTTGAATGATTGCCTGAAGTGGATATTTTTTCTCTGAGATATTGTTTAATGCATTGCGACTATCTACAATAATGCAAAACTAAACCAATCGGTATAAATCTATACAGTGCTCTAATGCTAGTCTCATAGCCCTACATTTTTAAGTATTTATTATTTTATGTGGTATAAGCTAAATATAAATTGCAGTATCTGCTCGTTTGAATTGGGCATTAAATATAGGCTTACAAACTTTTCTAAGGCGTAGGCCTACAAAATTTGTGAGGCCACTTGAATGAAGTTTAATGTAGGCTATTTGAATTCACACACTATGTGATACAGAATTTAACAATATCTTACTCCTATAGGCTACAAGCATATACAAGTATTCTCGGTACCGGCCATTGGTATTTTTTCCTCACCTCTTTATGATCTGATTATTTCTTTAGGGGCCTGTACTCTGCATTGAAGGCCTCCAAGTCCTCTAAGTAGTTACGCTTTTCGAGTGGGGTTAAATGTATGTTGTTTCACAGGTATATGTATCACAAGTATTTTGTATATGAACATCGTTCATGTTAAATTGGTAAGATCAACAAAATGCTATAACACAGGTTCATATATTACGGCAGCAATGCTTACAAATCTAAATCTTAACCTCCCCCCCAAAAAATCACGGATCGTTCACCAAATAAATTATTTAATGGGCTGTTTTTCTTGTTCTTATATAAATAAAAATGTCAACATCACATTTTTAAGGCAGCCCATCGTTCAGTTTGTTTAAGGGTTTTCTCTCACTGGCACTTCCAGCTCCCAAGGGGATAATTATCTGTGATCTCTAACCATTTATAACAATTGCAATTAGGCTCCTGTCTTGACGATTAGATAAACAAATCATTATCATATATCCCATTTCTAATCATAATTGGGCGAACATTTGCAAGAACAGATTAGCATCCTTATGGTCCAAAGCTCGTGAACTAGCCTAATAAAAAGAGAAAACCCAAAAGATACGATTTTTTAATACCGAATCTAAAATCATAATTATGTTGAATTATTTCACAAAATAAGAATTATACACGGGTTAGGAACTTTGATTGCAATTGCACCTTTCACCTTCATTCTTTCGGCGCTGTCTGTCATAAATTAAAATTACCTCCAACTATGACAAGCCAGCCAGGAAGACTACTATGGCGCGCGGTGTAATTCCTTTCTCTCACTACTAAAGTGATAGCGCGCTTATGAATGAGGTGCCTCGTGAGAGCCTGCCCGAGGAAAGCCTCACTTCAGCCGTCCATCACCGCTCTCTCCGCGCGGCTCCGTGTCGCGGGCGCAGAAAGTTAACTTTCCTCCGGTCAGTCTGTGGTTATGTAAATAAATCTGTAGGATGCCAAGATGCAGTACATTCCCAGTGTAGACTACCTATCTGTTATGAAGTGATAGCCTTATCCACTGGGGAGAAATAATCCTCAATAGAAAATTCCTTTTTGATCACTCCCTTAAAGGATAGTTCTGTTTTTTCATCGCTTTTCGCATTCGGTTCCCGAGAATATCGCAATTCCTCAAGTTATTTTAATTTAATTATTTAGTTGCCTATTGTTTGAAGAACTGTCAGCTTCCTCAAGTCAGCCATTTAGCGCCATGCTAACCTTTTAAGTGTAAACATACTTTGGGTTAGGCCACGCCAAACAATCTTCATCCAACCATCATGGCTCAGTTTATCACTTTAGGTCTTCCGATATTTTCCGTTTGTACAATTTACAGTATAACGGCTATGTTAACTAAGAACTGTAAGCCAGTACTATTTCTTTTATTAAGCCCATCACATTTCTGGTTGAAATGAAGTCGCTATGAAGAACCCATTATTGACAACAATACCAGTCACAGGCCAAGACAACACGAAAATGTTGATTAATCATCTAACAACAGCTGCCTCACTGACACACCAGGCATATCACATGAAGACCACTCCACTTGTGGGCTTGACTGTCAGTGTGTGTCTACATATGTGAGTGTGTGTGTGTTTCTCCATGTGAGAAATGTCTGTGTGTGTGTGTGTATGTGTGTGTGTGTGTGTGTGTGTGTGTGTGTGTGTGTTTTTCTGTGTGAGTTGTGTGCGTGTGTCCATATTGTTTACATACTTGTAGGAGCTATGGCCTTGTACAATATTCCATAGAAGAGGACGCCTTGTTCTCTTTAGGAGTATAATCAAATTTGTGTTGTAATATTGCTGAAAATATTTTTCCATCACTGACTAGCCAGCCTGGGGTATAGCAGTCTACAGTGGAGCCAGACTGCGTAACACAGGCTGGTAGGAATGGACTTCAAGCTGGCTGAAGACGTCTGGTGTCTGGTGGCCTGGTCACCATAGAGGTCTGTGTGTGTGAACTGGTGAGCCCATGAGTCATTCCGCTGGACTGGCTTTGACTGGTGTGATGCAACCAGACCCCCCCCCCCCCCACCATATAGTTCTTCAGCTGGGGGGGAAATGTAACTCAATATATAATCTTAATAATTTGCGTCACTGTCTTGTTTGGTAGTCAAAACAAAATATATGGCGTTAGGCCTACGGTGCTGAACGATCTGAAGTTTCAAGATAAACCAGAGAAATCAATTTTTTTTGTATCCCGTCATGCACGTTTTTTTTCCGTTTTTTTTCGCATTACCAAATCCACCTCATCCCTTCATTTTGCACAGTCCCAGGACAGAGGATCCATGGAGCCATGTTGGGGCGAGGCCAACCCAGGCAGGGTGGGCCGATCCTGGGGGAAGTGGTGTACGGAGCCAGCCAGCCCTGGGTCTCTGGTTCCTGGGGAATGCGAGGCAGGAGTCAGTCTAATCTCCCAGAAAGACTGGCTCCCGTCTGCTTGTCTGCCACTTCCCTATCTGTGTGTTTCATTTCACGCTGTCAGGCCCTATCACTGCTGCTGCTGCTGGGGGATGCAAACACACACACATACTCGTAGAAAGCTACACACACACACCCACAAACACGTAGAAACTTACACACAAACACGTAGCAACCTAAACACACACACACAGACACACACACACACACACACACACACACAAACAAACCTCCATTCACAAACACCGATATACACACTTCTTCTGCACAAACAACTCACTTCTCACACGTAGACGCACTCTGCCGTTAAAACAATAAAAGCGCTCTTTGCGTTCTCTCACATCTCTCACACTCCTATCAAACATGAACCGCAGTGTCCTCTGTCCTGTTCAGTCCTTTAGAATACTTGATATAGCTGTAAATTGTGTAGCTTCAGTTACGATCGATTTTCCGTAGTTAGAGCTGGATTACTAACGAGGTTATTTCTGTCTAGTGGTGGTTGGGATTATCTAGGGGTTAGCATTTGAGGGTCAGCACGTTTGGATGACAAAACCATGTGTTTGTTAGCAGTGTAAGAAATGCACTCTCACACACACACACACACACACACACACACACACACACACACACACACACACACACACCCCCCCCCCACACACACACACACACATTTCTGTCTGTACAGGATTGTTAAAAGACTACAAAAATGTACCATGCAATAAGGCATATATTTTTAAGAATCGTTTTTGTTTCTATCAACTTGGCTCCCCTTGCATTGAACCAGACATGGCTTCTCTAGGTGCGGGGGGGTCAAAGTTCATGTTACTCTGTGTTGGAACAAGCTTATCCACCTGGGTCTACAGTGTGTGTGTGTGTGTGTGTGTGTGTGTGTGTGTGTGTGTGTGTGTGAGTGTGTGTGTGTGTGTGTGTGGTGGGGGGGTGTAGTGCTACATTGATGACCTAGTTCCATTAATATAATAAAGGAAATAAGATAAAGCATTCACTAAATCACAGCGTTCAAGTGACTCTTGATTCTGCCTCACAGCTCCAGAGGCTAGATAGCTACATTTCCCCCAAAATAGGATAGTATTTGTTTATCCTTTCTTCTCCTGATACTATCCAGGGCTTCATTTGGGAATCTATCGGACTGGAGACTGTTTGTAAAACATATTCGAGCTGGAATACCTAACAAAAAACTCATTGAACGATCCAATGAAGAGAGCATACGGAAGTCTGTTATCGGCTAAACTCAACCATGTTTGCTACTCTCAAACATGCGTGCCCTCTATTCCCCTCTCACTTCAGTCTCTGAACACTGAATACGGAACACAAAGTCCTTCCCTTACGACTCAAATCTTTTGTTCCCTTTTTTCAATATCCAAACGCGGAATAGCTGTGTGTGAGAGTAGATAACATTCTGTAGAGCAGGTTTAGAAACCAACCAAGAAGCGTGAAAATGTCAGTCTTCAGTCAGGTTTGAAATACAGTTGGGTTACAGTGTGTTGTCTTGCTGTTGTTTGTTGCTGTTGTTGTTGTTGCTCGTTTGTTCCTGTTTAGCCCAAATTATGGATTCTAGAACCTTATGCAGACGAGAAAAGAGGAGAGGCACTCTGAGGTATTTTCCGCCTCCCGCTCGTCTCTCACCCTCACCTGGTATCAAACTATGGGTTTTCGGAGCGTTTAGAAGACTAGAGAGGAGAAAGAGGAGAGGCTCTCACCCATCTCCCCCGTCTCTCACCTTTCACCTTGCCTCAGTTAATAGTGTCAAGCAGCCTCACCCCTTCATGCTGCTCCGAGTGGTATTGAGATACACTCACACACACTCACACACACACACACACACACACACACACACACACACACACACACACACACACACACACACACACACACACACACACACACACACACAAAACACAGCACACCACACGAACAATACACCAAACAAACAAGAGAAGTATGAGTGTGTGTCTGTCTGTCTTAACATATGTTTGTATGCACTGTATGTTTGTGTACGTGTGTGTGTGTGTTTGTGTGTGCCTACATGTTATGTGTGTGTTTGCACTATATGCTTGTGTGTCTATTTGCGTGTGTGTGTGTGTGTGTGTGTGTGTGTGTGTGTGTGTGTGTGTGTGTGTGTGTGTGTGTGTGTGTGTGTGTGTGTGATGGAACAAAGGTAATAATACCTGTCACTACCATGGGTCTTGAGTGCGTTACCTTTAACAGTGGATAGGCTCAGGTGAGCCGTTCATCAGTGTGCCGAAAGGTCAGAGGTCACGCCAGAAAGACAGAGGAAGACCTGAAGAAGTGATTACATCGACGTCCCGCTTGGTTTTGGTGTGGAGTTCTGAAGTGCAGGTGACGGGGCTAGCTAGAGGTTGGCGATCGGTCACGTGATTAGTCATGTGATGCCATGCAGCCGCAGCACCTGATTGGCTCCCGTTCAGCCAGGATGCCATTGTGTCATCGTTAACCCTTTATAGCATGATTTGAATACGATAAGGCTTGTGTGGGTCCCCTTTCCTTAACATGGAATCCTGCATGTTTGTCACACAACCCAAATCATGTACTGTTATTTGTTTAGTAGATGTGGAATTGAAACAGGGAACGCTTGGTGTGCTTAAAAAAACATAACAGTAGCAAAATAATACTTTAATTTAACAGAACTGACAACATTATTTTAAAACGTTATCTCAAATACGTAATACAATCTAAGGTAATCTATTTCACGACCTTTATTATAAAAAGGCCAACATTTTGAAATGGTTTCTTCTTTTCAGCTGTGCAAA
>JAPMUY010001376.1:15000-17774 GCA_026901105.3 Galaxias olidus
TGTGTGCTTGCGTGCATATGTTATGTGTAATAATTGCAATGGAAATCAATACTGTTTACAATAAAAAAAACATTAATTTAGCTGCAACCTCTAAAGCACATGCATGTATACAAGCACTTAACATGAACTTAACGCTGAAAATGTGGTAGAAAACATTTCCTTACACAGAGCAACCTGTCTGTCAAGCTGTAGCTCCAGTTCAGGCTGCTCTCCAGAGATTCTACTGTCAGAGCTTGGAACGATGAGGTCATGGAGAGACAGACCATAGACAAAACAGAGGAGTGTGTGTGTGTGTGTGTGTGTGTGTGTGTGTGTGTGTGTGTGTGTGTGTGTGTGTGTGTCACACCCACACACACACACACACACACACACACACACACACACACACACACACACACACACACACACACACACAATAGACACTAAACACACACACAGCGTATGTGCGGGGGTGTTTTTGGGGTCTCTGTTCCTCTCGCTGTAAATTTGCCATGGCACCTCACTATTTCAACTCCTAGTGTGTGTGGGTGTTATTGTGGGTGTGAGTGATAGAGTGTGTGTGAGTGTGTGTGTGTGAATGTGTGTGTGTGTGTGTGTGTGTGTGCGCGCACACTCATCCCTCCCATGTGTCTGATCATCCGTCTGTACGCTGGGAACGTGGGGAATGTTTCTTTGGAGGGCTCTCCCCTCTGGAGCAGAGATTATAGCGCCCTCTCCCAAGAGACAGAGAGAGATACGACCGAAGAGACAGAGGAAGAGGAGGGTGGCCAGAGACACAGAGAGAGAAACGACCGAAGAGGCAGAGGAAGAGGAGGGTGGCCAGAGACACAGAGAGAGAAACGACTGAAGAGGCAGAGGAAGAGGAGGGTGGACAGAGACACAGAGAGAGAAACGACTGAAGAGGCAGAGGAAGAGGAGGGTGGACAGACACAAGCAGGCCGCCAGTCAATCGTCAGCGGGTGGAGACAGCCGTCTGAGGGCTGGGGGGATGAGCCGGAGGAGAAGAGGAACGAGGGGAGAAGGAGGTAAATAAATTCACAGCGCTCTTCTTCTCTAATGAATCTATTAATTGAACGAGGGAGAGGGTTGCGTTGATCTTCGTCCCAGCGGTGCGTGAAATGAGCCTCCATGTGTGCTTATGTATGTCGACGACGCCACTGTGTGTGTGTGTGTGTGTGTGTGTGTGTGTGTGTGTGTGTGTACGCACTTCCAAGTGTCTGCTAGTTTGTGTGGGTTTGTGTGTGTGATTATTAATGTGTGCGGCAGTAAGTTTGTGTTTGTGTGTGGGTAAGAAGTGTGTGTGTGATAGTTTCTGTGTGTGTGTACTGAAATGACTGTATGCGTCTGTAAGAACGTATGTGTGTGTGAGCGAGCAAGTGAGTGTGTGTGTGTGTGTGTGAGTGTGTGTGTGTGCGTATGTGCATGCGTGTGTGCTTGTGTGTGTGTGTGTGTGTGTGTGTGTGACGACAGGAGTGGCAGTCCGCCCGGTAAGCACATTTCCAACAGGCTAATTAAAGTCCCCAGGAATAACAGGGATCTTATTAACATCTCCACTGGCCACTAAAGCTCTGCTCATAACCCCAGCAGAATCAATGCTCTTCATTAGGGCCAAACTATGCTCACATCCCCCACCCCGAACCCCCCCCAACCCCCCCCCCCCCCCCCCCCCGCCCCCCCTAACGAATCTGGACCCCCAGAAATGCAGAGGTAGTGGAAAGAGCCTTATTTTGGTGAGAGGCAGTATGTTAATGTTCCGCTAAGGGTTAGCGTGTTTGTTTCCATATTTATGCGAAAGTGGGCTGTAGGTGATACAATTATTTACATGAGGCTGGCGATGGAGATGGTCATGTGATTGATGGGGAGATGGTCATGTGATTGATGGGGAGATGGTCGTGATTGATGGAGAGATGGTCATGTGATTGATGGAGAGATGGTCATGTGATTGATGGAGAGATGGTCATGTGATTGATGGGGAGATGGTCATGTGATTGATGGGGAGATGGTCGTGATTGATGGAGAGATGGTCATGTGATTGATGGGGAGATGGTCATGTGATTGATGGAGAGAGGGTAATGTGATTGATGGGGAGATGGTCAAGTGATTGATGGAGAGAGGGTAATGTGACTGATGGATAGATTGAACCTGGTGACGTCATCCTAGCCTGCCCTCGTCCACCCCCTAACTCCCTCTCCTTCTGTCCCTTGTTCTTTCCTTTTCTCTCCCTCTTTCTCTCTCTTTATTCTGCCTCGTTTTTTGTCTTTCTCTCCCTCATTGTCTCTTTCTCTCTCTCATCTCTTCTCTCTCCTCTCCCTTGTTCCCTCTCTGCTGGACCCTCCCTCTACCTTGTCTACTCTCATTTGCCACGCCCACTCTTGGTGCTCCTAAATCGGCCTTCTTCATTTTCCTCTCTCCATGACCCAGAATCTATTCATCGGTCAGTCTTTCTCTTTCCCTCCCTCTCTCCTCTAATCCCTTGTTTCCATTGCCTCCCGAGGTCAGTCTTACCATCCCTCTCTCTTCTCATCCCTCGTTTCCAGAGCCCCCCCACCCTCCAGGTCAGTCTTTGAGGCTCTTCAAAGTTCCGGCCGCTGCAGTGATTTCCTTGGTCTCTGTGACCTGCTGACTCTCCAGAAGATCAGAGATAAGGCACCATCCACCCATCCCCCAACCCCATGCCACACCCCCCTCACACCCCCCACCCCCGCCTCTCCTCATTCCCCCTCAGCAAGAAAATAAATAAAAAAATAAAACTCCATCAATTAATAATAGAGGTG
>JAPMUY010001377.1:5000-25000 GCA_026901105.3 Galaxias olidus
TTGCTGTCAAGTTAAAGTTAGAAAACTGTTTCGAGAAGGGGCTTTATGGGACCGCGGCGCAAGACGCCTCCATTTGACCTTGAAAAACTTCTGGAGTTGGTCACTCAATGACTGATAGTAAGTTAACTGTCATCACGTTTAGAGTGTAGGATGTTAAGAGGTTCAATTTGTCTTATAAAAAATAACAAACTATAGGGTTTTGAGTGAGACCGACATTTATTAGGTTTTGACTGAAGAGTCCTTGCGGTGTAGTTTATTGAGATAGTCCACAATAACACATTGCATAACTTGACGAAACCTTTTGGTGTGTCGACTAAACTTGCGCCTTTTAGCCTTTTTGTGTGTTAATCTACGTTTTGTTAAAAGTCCAGTTGAATAAAGTTGCCAGCAGATGGCGGAATTTCATAGGTCGTGTTGGGATTCCCTTCTTTTGCCTAAATGGCATACTTCGCTTTCTCTCCGCTCGCGTCCGTGCGCTTCTGTGCGCTTTTCCCTGCAGAAACGTGAAAGTGTACAGAATAGTCACCGCAGTTTGATTTGCTTTAATTTTACTGTCGCCAAACCGCTGATACATATCGCCGCCATGGCTGATAGTTATACTTTTTACACATGCACCAATGAATGAGTTGTACAGTCAGTCGGTTAGGGTTAGCCACTTGGCTATTCGTGGTTCTTGGCGGTGGGATGAGTTGAAACGGCTGACCTGCTCTGACACTTACACGAGCCCTTTAGTAGTTTACTGTAACCTCCACCCCCTCTCCCAAAATGTCCCCTCCGAACTTTGTCTGGGTCATCAGCCCCCTCCTTTCTCCTCCTCCCTCCCCCCCTTCATCCCTCCATATCCCTCCCTGTGTACACATGTTCTACCCTCTCACGTTTTCTCTCCCATCCCTCCCCCCCCTCCTGCTGGTCCCCTCCCCACCAAGCCCTCCCACTGCTAACTCTCTCTTATCTCTCTCACCCTCCCCCATCACTTCTAACTCCCCTGCCTCCCTCTCTCTCTCTCCCCCCCACCAAACGTCCCACTGCTAACTCTCTCTCTCTCTCTCTCTCTCTCTCTGTCTCTCTCTCCCTCTCTCTCCTCTCTCTCTCTCTCTCTGTCTCTCTCTCTCTCTCTCTCTCTCTCTCTCTCTCTCTCTCTCTCTCTCTCTCTCTCTCTCTCTCTCTCTCTCTCTCTCTCTCTCTCTCTCTGTGTGTGTCCTCTCTCTCTGTCTCTCTGGGTGTCACACGACTCTACAGGCGTACAGAGGACACACACTCACCACCACCACAGCAGCAGCAGCAGCAGCAGCAGCCATGTCAGACTCTGAGACCGCCGCCGCCCCCGAGACCCCTGTGCCCGCCGCCTGCGCCAGCATCAAGGCTGACCTGGACAAATGGTGCGTACCCAGAACCACCAGTGTGTGTGTGTGTGTGTGTGTGTGTGTGTGTGTGTGTGTGTGTGTGTGTGTGTGTGTGTGTGTGTGTGTGTGTGTGTGTGTGTGTGTGTGTGTGTAGTCGTCCACCATGCCCATCCATGGCACCAACATGCTCCATTGTAATTGCAGTTTTTTTTTTACATGATTATAAGTTCTGTTGCAAAGTTTTTTGTGTGTTTTTTCCTGAATTCATCTGGAGGTTCTTGATAGTCGTTGAGTTGAGCGATGAGTGTTTAGGGTGAGAGAGGACAGCTGGAGCTGAGGTCTGGCTGTCACTGGCAGAGCCGGGAAGGGAGGTGTTGTGTTGCAGTGGGATGGCTGGGTGGGAAGGTGGCTGGTCATGAAGGGGGGGGGCTGGATTTGGGAACGGGGTTCAGTTTTAGCTAGCGGGCACAGCGGCTATGTCGCTGAAATGCAGGCTAAAATGGCGGACACGCCGTAGACTCTTTTTTTTTTGGGGGGGGGGGGGGGGGGGGGCAAAAAAAAAAACGTTTAGACAAGAATCTAGAAATTTGAGGTTGCTGTGGTGTTGAGTTTTAACTGGTTTCGACGTCTTCTTCGCTGAGAGGGCTAAAGGTGATGAAGATTTTGTGGTTAGACAATAGAATATGGAGACGATGGTAGAGGTGGGGGTCGAAAACGTTTTGGTCTCTTTTGATACTGGTCTTAATTTGTGTCCGTGGCCATCACTCGCCTGATTGGATGCAGGGAATGTGTCTACGTTGCCGCCCCCTCCCTCCCTCCTCATCCTCACTGTCCACAGTTGCTGTGTGTGTGTGTGTGTGTGTGTGTGTGTGTGTGTGTGTGTGTGTGTGTGTGTGTGTGTGTGTGTGTGTGTGTGTGTGTGTGTGTGTGTGTGTGTGTGTGTGTGTGTGTGTGTGTGTCGATCTGTCCACAGAGAGGAGAGCGCCAACTCACTGTTTCATTGTCCTGACCTCTGCGTGTGTGTTTTTGAGTTCAGCTAACTGATCCACTAGCACACACACACACACACACACACCCCTCTCTCCCGCGTGTTTTAATCTCTGTAAAGGCAGAGGGAGGGAACATGCATGTGCTATGCGTGTGCTAGCATGAAGGGCTCAATGACACTGCAATGTCAGAAGGCCCGGCTCAATATACCCCATTCAACCAATCAGATTTAGCATTGAACACTTTTCCAACCTGTCAATCAACGCATCACCATGCATGGACCTCCATTGTGGACCGGAAAGACTTTTGCTTTGAAAGTGTGGTATTGTTTATTAAAGTGGGTAGTTTTCCAGGGTTGGTAGCTAGGCCAGGCTTGGCCGGGCCCTGGTAGCTGCCATGCTGCTTAGGCCTGATAAGGCCAGAATAACCGGACTGGTCAGCATGGAAACGGGTGATAAGGAAGCAGTCTTAAGGCGTGGATGGGGGTGGGGTGGGGGAGGTCTGGTTGTCGTAGGAACGTGGACACCCAGTGGTAGTTGCTGTTTGATTAAAGTTCAGTTGGCAATTTGAAATGTTGAGCACAGCCAAGTTTTTGACTAATTGAATATAGATGTTACATGTTGGACTTTTTATTAAACTATTTATATGAGTTAGTTCTGCTTGTTGGCCTATTAACCCCTTGTTATTCATTTGAAAAAAATGGCTGCCCCTGTTGAAGGTGGTTATAGCTGGGGTGCCTAGTTGATTGTTTTAAAAGGTCAATTGGATTTGGGTATTGTATGTGCAAAACCTCAGAACAGTGTTTAAGGTCATAGCATGTTGGATCTTGTATGTGTAGTTCTACATTATAATGTTTAAGGTCATAGAGATAAAGAACACTTTAGTCTGTTGGATCTTGTTTGTGCAATTCTACATTGTAATGTTTAAGGTCATAAACAGATAAAGAACACTTTAGTCTGTTGGATCTTGTATGTGCAATTCTACATTGTAATGTTTAAGGTCATAAACAGATAAAGAACACTTTAGTATGTTGGATCTTGTATGTGTAGATCTACATTAGGATGTTTATGATCTTAACATTATAAAGAATACTTTAGTATGTTGGATCTTGTATGTGCAGTTCTACATTATAATGTTTAAGGTCATAGAGACAAAGAACACTAATGTATGTTGGATCTTAATCTTGCATGTGTAGACTTGTTTCAATGCACACCACACTTCTTGTTTGTGTGACCTGATTGTTAAAGTAAGCTGACAGTACTTTACCCAGGGCCATATTACAGTGAATGAGTGTCTTTGAAGGTACCGTTAAGATCATAGGTCTGCATAGTAAAAAGCCCCGTACAGACATGCCAGTTCACGGTCACGTTGGTACAGTACAGTCAAGGACACGGAAGGGGAAACCAGACGGCGTGGGCCTCGTTGAAAACGTGTGCAGTTTTGGTGTGTGTGTACGTGTGCGTGGTGTGTGTGTGGGGAGGGGAGGGGGGGGAGCACCTGTTAGCCAAACGACAACGACATGATTACACATGTCTCTGCGGTCTCAGTAGAATTTGAACCCGCAACCTTGAGATGTCGTAATCATGTGACGGCCCTAAAGGTCAAAGGCCTATGCTAACATGCTAGCATGTGACCGTCAGCCAATTGTCTAATTGACCTGCTCATTAGCTACCAGGTTAAACCCCCATTAGATGACCATAGAAATAATCCAGCACATCTGCTTGTCATGGCTTAAGGATGGTCTTTTTTGACCAGCCCAGATGACCTTCATATAGGGCCTCGGTTGGCCTAGCCTGTTAGCCTAGCGACACGGTACATTTATGTTGTAGACCTTAGATGCTAGCCTGTTAGCCTAGCATAGGGTCATGGTTCAAAGAGGATGTATACCTTAAGCTTGCTAGCCTGTTAACCTAGCCTAGCGTCATGGTCCGTTGATGGTGAAGACCTTGCTAGATTGGCCTGTAAGCCTAACCTCAGGTTCATTTGATGCTGTAGACATTGCTAACCTACTATGTGTGTAATGTATACCAGCAGCTCGGACATGTATTTTTAGCGCCACTCTCTTAAATAGTCATGCATGAAAGTGTGTGTGTGTGTGTGTGTGTGTGTGTGTGTGTGTGTGTGTGTGTGTGTGTGTGTGTGTGTGTGTGTGTGTGTGTGTGTGTGTGTGTGTGTGTGTGTGTGTGTGTGTGTGTGTGTGTCGGATACCATGACATGTTCCGCGGCAGTAGATCATGTTGCTCTCCAATCTAGAACCCCTGACACAGCCAACTTCAAAATAAGCAACCGAAGCGTGCGTGTGTGTGTGTGTGTGTGTGTTCACATGGAGTCAGACATGGGGGCAGCCATTTTGTTTAGGTTATGGTAAAGTAGTTGTCCTTAGGGTAAAGATAAAGAACAGAGACAATGATGGGACGAGTTGTGTTTTAGAGGAATATGGTCATTTTCTTTTTACTTTCTGGCTTTTACAGTGTTAGGACAAAGTTGTAAGTGGACTATTTTATGTTGACCTTACACAGGTCATGTATTTCAAGGTCGAAATCAAATGGTTCTGTTTAATTTCATGGCTGGCTGTTCTGGTAAATTCAAAGCTAAATAATTAGGCTGAAAATGTCAGTAGATTGTTTTGACACATTTTCTGTGACTTGAACTAGTTTGTTTTGAAGGTCACCTTGTGTACCTTTTCACCTATTGATAAACGATTGCTGAAAGTTCAAGAGCCGTCATTCAAATCACGACTGCAACTTCAAGCTTATTGACTAATAGTTGATTGCATTTAATATAGCGTTTTTCAAGACAGCCAAAGTGCTTTACACTGTAGGGGAGGCTTACAGTTTGAACTTACACTAGGCCTCTGTTAACAGATTATTGCATCAATGTTGTCATATAAAGACTGAATCCCAGTAAGTAACTTAGTAAAACGTATTTTGTAAGGAGTCTCACATCACTTGTTCAATCACATGGTAACCCTGAAAGTTTGAGGTTCGAGGTCTTTAACTTTAGAGAAAATCGGAGTTCAATTGCCACAAATTGATATGTCTCCTGTTCTTTACCCCCACCTAGCTGACAGGTCATAGTAAAGCTAGCTATCATCCCCTTGTTTCTCCATAATAAAGCTAGTTATCTTCCCCTTGTAAATGTGTAGATTGCACACGTCAATGTGTGGCTCAACACATGTTAATATTAACCGTGACATGTACAACACTTATCTTGCCATATAGCTGGGTAGGCTAAGGTTGGAGGCTGTGTACTTTGATATTTCATGCTTTTCAAACCCCCGCCCCTCAGCTAACTTGAGCTGTCAGCTATTGCCTACCCCTGCACGCATGCGGGGACACACACACACAAACACACACACACACATACAGAGACACACACACACACCCATATAAAGACACATATAAACATACAAACCCACACACACAAACACAGTGGCCTCAGGCGTGTGTATGAAGCATGTGTGTGCATGCTGTGCTATGTGGAAACTTTTCTGGTTTTCAGTAGATGGATTGTTTTGACTCTGTAGCAGTCAATAAGAGCCCTCTAGCTATGTCGGTTAGAACCAGCCCGCCCCAGCTAGTGAATGGTCTACGTAGCCATGAACCCGGACAGGTTGCTCCAGCATTACTCACGCTTCCTTGGCTTTTTGGGTGTGTCTCTCTCTTTCTTCTTCTAAGTAATTTCTCTGGGTTTCACACTGGGAATGGACATCAAGAAGCTTGTTAAGGGGGGGGGGGGGACAACAGACCAGGTGAGGGGGGGGGGCCGTAAAATCGAACTCATCAAATCTTGATTCTGGTAGGGTAGTGGGGGCACCAGGGGCGGCCAATCAGATTTCAGAGGCCCTTGGGCCCCTCCATGGAACCGCCCCTGCTCCAGGCCTTCCATCATCAGAACCCAAACCAACAAAATGTCCCTCAACATCCCTGCTATTGTCCTCTAAAACACAGCGGGATTGATAAAACACTGTCTTCCTTTCTGCTGCCTCCGTCATGTGAAAGGCAAGGCTGACCCTGACTGATGGAGATAGCCAGTCTACGTAGTATTAATTATGTATTTAGTTATACAGGGTTGACTGACTGAGACAATATCTCGTTTGCAGTAGTGCCTTGTTTACAAGGCAGTTAACGAAAACAAAATGGAAGGGAAAAAGGGACATGTTTACTTCTAAAGCTGTTGGTTCTATGTTTAACCTTAAATAATTATAGATAACAACAGCTGTCGATTTGTACTGACACATAAGTAAAGAAAATGGAAACAAAGGATTTCTTGGTAGTACCTTTCCTAGCATAGCTTTAATGTATTCTGTGCTGCCTAGTGTCAGCTCATCTCTGCACCTGCTCTGAGATCTATTATACATGTCTGTCCCAGCAGAGTAGCCCCGAAAAGACCGGACCCAACGATTGGGGACGTGAAGCGGGTAATGATTTATTTACACTGCCTTGGTAGTCAATCACTCTGGTCTGAGAACCTCCTCTTTATAGTGCTGACCTGGCTATTTCTATTATTATTATTATTTTTAATAATTGTAATTGTATTTATTTATACAGGGGTGACCAGCTGAGACTATGCCTCCTTCCCAGCAGTTCCCTGTTTAAGCACAGTCGCCATGACATCACATCTCTCGCATCAGCAACTCCTTCCTCCTTCCTCCCTCCTCCTCCTCCTTTATCCTTCCCTCCCCTTCCTCCTCCTCTTCCTCAGTCCCTCTCCGCTCCCTTTCGCTCGTGAACGCTGCTAGCTATTGTTCATGCCACGCGTACTCACACAGCTGTCTCTATAGCCATCCCATAATCTCATTACTGCTTGTCTTTGAACTTCGACCTCTGTTAGATTTTCTTTCCCATCTCATTACTCATATAAATCCTTCTAATGTCTTTACCTTGTAAGAATAGCTTCCTAGTGTTTTTCAGGCCGCACATGCCGACCTAGTCCTCTGCTCCTGTTCCACTGCATGGCATTGTCCTTGTAATTGGTCAGTGCAGTGGGAGGGGGGAGACAGGAATGGTTTTGTTTCCTTATTATATAACCATGCGTTAATTGGTCCTGGGGCAGTCTCCATCCCTCCCTCCCTCCCTGGGCAGACTCTATGGGAGATCCTGTAAACGTGTGATAATGGGAGCGCTGTGAAATAGAAGAGGGAATTCCATATCCTTTCATCTCTCCATCCCTCTCTTTTTCGCTCCGTCCCTCGCTCCGTCCTTCCCCTAGATTATGTTCTAATCGCCTCCCCTCCTTTCTCCCCTTCTCCCCTCCTCCCTCCCTCCCTCCGTCTCTACTTCCATTCCACTTCATCGTTTGATCGTTAAAATGGCGGAGGATCCCCCCCCCCCACCTCCACAGACACACACACACACACACACACACACACACACATATGGTGCATCTGTGAATACGGCAGCACAAACCACTCTAATCTGGAGAACAGCTGGGTCTTACATCACAATACTGAGGGATGGGAGGGAGGGAGGGAGGGAGGGAGGGAGGGAGAGAGGGAGAGAGGGAGGGAGAGGAAGGGAGGGAGAGAGAGAGAGAGAGAGAGAGGGGGGGCATGGTCAGAGGGAGAGGGAGAGGGAGGGGGAGGGATGAGTGTCCCAGTACAGGAGGACCATGGGAAATTCCCTCATCCAGGAAGTGTGGGGAAAAGAGCTACATGAGGAAACAGGTTGTCGCTATGGTTACCAGCCCATGCCCCCCAGGCTGAGCTGTTGTTCATAGGCTCCTCTTTTCCTCCTTCCTTTTCGCTATCCCGCCCCCCCTCACCATCTCTCCCCCCTCACCATCTCTTTCTCTCTCGCTCTCGCTCTCCCCCTCACCATCTCCCCCCCCTCTCTCTCTCTCTCTCTCTGTCTCTCTCTCTCCACTCTGTCTCTCACCATCTCTCCCCCTCACCCTCTCTCTCTCTCTCTCCCTCCCTCTCTGTGTCCCTCGCTCTCCCCCTCACGCTCTCTCTCTCTCTCTCTCTCTCTCTCTCTCTCTCTCTCTCTCTCTCTCTCTCTCTCTCTCTCTCTCTCTCTCCCTCTCTCTCTCTCTCTCTCTCTCCCTCTCTCTCTCTCTCTGTCTCTCTCTCTCTCTCTCTCTCTCTCTCTCTCTCTCTCTCTCTCTCTCTCTCTCTCTTTGCTCTCCTCTTCTTTCCCTCCGCTTCTGTTTGCCCCATCAGTCTAATGCATCATGGCAGAGTAGGGAGTGTGTGTGTGTGTGTGTGTGTGTGTGTGTGTGTGTGTGTGTGTGTGTGTGTGTGGCTACCCTGTGCATTGTTTCTAAAATAATCTCCTCTCCCCCCCCTCTCCTCTTTCATCCTCTCGTTCTGTTCTCTGTCTGTTCTTAGTTTGTGTGTAGCGATGGTAGTGATTCATATTGGGTAGCTCTGTCTCTCTCTCTCTGTCTCTCTGTCTCTGACCTTCCTGAACCAAACCAGAGAGCCTGAAGGCTAGTGCTGCTCAGTTGCATTTTAGAGAAAAATCTTCTTGTCTCTCTGACGATTTCTTTTTTAATAACTTAGCTCTTTCTGTGAAAATCGTTGCTATAAACACCATCTTTACACTGTGAACAACCACGTAATGGTGGACTTGTAGACAGCTAGAAGCACCAGAGGGTCTTGAGTTCAATTCCCACCTGGGAACACCACCACTTGTGTGTCCTTGAGCAAGGCACTTAACCCTATGTTACTCCAGGGGGTGCTGTCTGCCTGTAACCAGAAAGTAGCTTTGGATAAAAGCGTTTGCTAAATGAATAAACTTAAATATAATGTAATAGAACGTAAATGTAATGTAATTGTAATGTAAATATAATGTAAATGTAATGTAATTAATGACGCATGACAGCTTGCCATTCACTCCTTGTCCATCTTGAAGTACGAGGTGAGCAGTGACGCGTTGAGCTGTTTTTCCTCTGACATTTAAATGCATCCTTTTAATGTGTTTCACTGTTCAGTGTGGCTGACAGTGGGTGTTATAAACACCAACAAAACTCTGTGAAACACCATGTAGTGTCGTGTCGTGTTGAGTTTCTCTCTGTCCTTTATGTTCAGTGTGGCTGACAATGGAGGAGAAGGCTGCAAGGACCTGATGGAGGCCTTTGCTGCTTGTGTGAAGAGCGCAGCTGAGGCGTCGTGAGGACAGCCATGATCCTCACTGGAAATGTAAGCGTCACTCCTATAGTAACATGTAGAGCCCTGACCCTCACTGGAAATGTAAGCTCCACTCCTATAGCAACATAGAGCCATGACCCTCACTGGATATGTAAGCGTCACTCCTATAGTAACACATATAGCTCTGACCCTCAGTGGAAATGTAAGCTTTTTACTTTAGTAACATATAGAGCCCTGACCCTCATTGGAAATGTAAGCTTCACTCCTATAGTAACCTATAGAGCCCTGACCCTCACTGGAAATATAAGCTTTATACTATAGTCACATACAGAGCCATGATCCTCACTGGAAATGTAAGCGTCACTCCTATAGTAACATATAGAGCCACCCCCTCACTGGAAATGTAAGCTCCACTCCTATAGTAACATATAGAGCCATGATCCTCACTGGAAGTGTAAGCGTCACTCCTGTAGTAACACATAGAGCCATGATCCTCACTTGGAAATGTTAGCTTTATACTATAGTAACATATAGAGCCATGATCCTCAATGGAAATGTAAGCGTCACTCCTATAGTAACATATAGAGCCATGACCCTCACTGGAAATGTAAGCTCCACTCCTATAGTAACATATAGAGCCCTGACCCTCAGTGGAAATGTAAGCTTCATTAAAAGACCCACTCCTATGGTAATATACGTTGAGCTGATTCACCTTCTTACTTCTCCTTCTCTCCCTCCTTCCTCTCTTCCTCTCCTTCTCTCCCTCCGTCCTCTCTTCCTCTCCTTCTCTCCCTCCTTCCAGGTCCACTGCACTGAGTCCTCCACGTTTCCCAGCATTCCCTCTGCACAACAGCACTGGACTGAACGAACATACAACATGAAGAGAAGAAGAAACGGCGGTCACCATGGCGATGGCGACGATAATTCTGGTCTGGTTCGAGTTCCGGCAGGCAGAAAAACATAACCCCCCCCCCCCCCCCTCTCTCTCTATTTTCTCCCCTGTGAAAGGCTTAAGTGGTGACCTCTGACCTCTGACCTCCCCCCCCCCGATCTCTCCCCTAGTGGCTGATTATACTTGGATTTGTTGACAATTCTGGAGAGCCTATAGGTTGTATGTATATTGTCCACTTTGAAATGCATACGTATTAAATGGAAATAAAAGGTTTAAAAGAATTGCTATAAAAATTCAAATGTTGTTTTGCTTATTTGAATACGATCTCGAAATACAGTTGATATGGGTTTTTTTCCTAGCTAACAGAAACACTGACCCTAGGACTTTCTAAACACTACAGGGTTAAATTTTTGTTGTACTGTACAATTGGAAATCCAAGTCTGCAACATTGTTTCATGAGCAAATAACTTAATCTTGAGTAACCTTACAGATTTTACTACGACAACAGTCTTTTTGTATTTATTTCTGCGACTCTTACTTGCATACTTGCCAACCTTGAAACCTCAAAAATCGGGAGGATTTCCAAACAATAGCAGAGGTCTGGCGGTCCTCTATACAAGAAAATTGTATCGATAGAGAATTGTGGTAATGAAAATCTGGAGTCTCCCAGGAAAAAAGGGAGGGTTGGCATGTATGCTTATTTGATCCACTCTACAGATACCAGGTTTGGGAACATTAAACGTTTGAAGGGAATGGTGTTGGTCGTCAGCTCTTAACCCCCTGAAGGTCATAGTCCAACCTGACCCTAATTTCCCACTGCCCCCTGACCTCTGGCCAATGCAGCATGGCTGACGTCAGCGCGTGCGTGCGTGTGTGTGTGTGTGTGTGTGTGTGTGTGTGTTGGATTGAGGGATTATGTGTCTCTCTGTAATGACTCCACCAGGGTTCTAGCATGACCTTTAATCTCCCTAATGGAGCTTCTCCATCAGTGTGTGTAGTGGCTCTGGGGCTGAGAGGTAAACAACACACACACACACACACACACATCTTGATGTATGCCCATAAAACATGCACATTTCTGTATTTCTCTACAACACACACACAGCTTCCTGGTTTTCACTACAGGACACACATAGCTTCCTGGTTTTCCCTACAGAACACACATAGCTTCCTGGTTTTCCCTATAGCACACACATAGCTTCCTGGTTTTCCCTATAGCACACACATAGCTTCCTGGTTTTCCCTATAGCACACACATAGCTTCCTGGTTTTCCCTACAGAACACACATAGCTTCCTGGTTTTCACTATAGCACACACATAGCTTATTGGTTTTCCCTACAGGACACACAGCTTCCTGGTTTTCCCTATAGCACACACATAGCTTCCTGGTTTTCCCTATAGCACACACATAGCTTATTGGTTTTCCCTACAGGACACACATAGCTTCCTGGTTTTCCCTATAGCACACACATAGCTTCCTGGTTTTCCCTATAGCACACACATAGCTTCCTGGTTTTCCCTACAGCACACACATAGCTTCCTGGTTTTCCCTACAGGACACACATAGCTTCCTGGTTTTCCCTACAGGACACACATAGCTTCCTGGTTTTCCCTATAGCACACACATAGCTTCCTGGTTTTCACTACAGAACACACATAGCTTCCTGGTTTTCCCTATAGCACACACATAGCTTCCTGGTTTTCCCTATAGCACACATATAGCTTCCTGGTTTTCCCTATAGCACACACATAGCTTCCTGGTTTTCCCTATAGCACACACATAGCTTCCTGGTTTTCCCTATAGCACACACATAGCTTCCTGGTTTTCCCTATAGCACACACATAGCTTCCTGGTTTTCCCTATAGCACACACATAGCTTCCTTGTTTTCCCTACAGGACACACATAGCTTCCTGGAGTTTCAGTCCCTCCCTCCTGTTCCACACACGGTATGGAGCTGCAGGTAATCATTAACACACACACACACACACGCACACACTTTTCAGTCAGTTACACAGCCTCCTTCAGCATACGATGCAGGTCTCTGCATGTTAACAGACTGGTGAGTGTGTCCCGCTGGGCTAGCGTTAAGGGAAGCATGGACACACACACACACACACACACACACACGAAGTTAACCAAACTTAATCAGGAAGGTCTAGGGCCTGAATGTTAAACCCCCCCCCCCACGTGGTCAAGCTTAGCCTGGCTCCTCTTCACTCTCTCTTAAACACACACACACACAAACACACACATTAAGCTAAATGGAGTGATATCAGACAGTAGACAGTGAAGTGTGTGTGTGTGTGTGTGTGTGTGTGTGTGTGTGTGTGTGTGCGTGCGTGCGTGTGGGTGGCGTCACTTTTTTAATCCAGCTCCCCAGGACTCCTTCACCTGTCAGCCCCTTTCTCTGAACAGCTGGACAAGTCACATCTCACACACACACACGCACACACTCACAGGCCACACAAAGCCTTGCTTGTAAGTCAATGCACTTGTGCATATACCTGAGTGGCTTTGTGTGTATGTGCATTTGCTAGGGGTCTGAAGGAAAATTTGTTTGAAAGGACTTTGTGAGTGTGTGTGTGTGTGTGTGTGTGTGTGTGTGTGTGTGTGTGTGTGTGTGTTCTTACCTCTGTGTGTGTGTGTTTTTACCTGTGTGTGTGTGTGTGTGTGTGTGTGTGTGTGTGTGTGTGTGTGTGTGTGCAAGGCATTTGAATGAAAGGCTGTGCGTGGGTGTGTGTTCATGTGGTTGTGTGCATGTAACATGAGTGGACTGACAGTGAAGTAGGCCATATGTCACACTGTTGAACTAGAAAGGCCAGTAAGGCAGACCCCATCCAAACTATTCTAGTTTAGTATAACTGGACCACCGATGTGTGTGTGTGTGTGTGTGTGTGTGTGTGTGTGTGTGTGCGCGCATGCATGTAAAATAAAATTCAATGTGGAGAACATCTGTGCCATACGTGTGAGAGAGAGAGAGAGAGAGAGAGAGAGAGAGAGAGAGAGAGAGAGAGAGAGAGAGAGAGAGAGAGAGAGAGAGAGAGAGAGAGAGAGAGAGAGAGAGAGAGAGAGAGAGAGAGAGAGAGAGAGAGAGAGAGAGAGAGACACACACACACACACACACACACACACACACACACACACACACACACACACACACACACACACAGAGACAGAGAGAGAGCAGGTTCAAATAACAGAAATATCATCCACATGTACCAAGTATATAAATATGTATGTACGTAGACACACACAACTACACTAACACGTTCAAGTATAAAAATATCTTTCACCAAGTATTGTACCAAGTATTGTACCAAGTATATACTATAAACAGACTCACACACACACACACACACACACACACACACACACACACACACACACACACACACACACACACACACACACACACCATCCAGCAGCACTACAGCCTAAAGGCATCTTAACCTCACAGGACCCCCAAGAACTCTGAGGGGTGTCCAACCAGATGCCCGAGCAGAATCATGCAGAGGAGGGAGGGAGCAGGTATTTTAGTCTTGCTCAGTAGACATTCTTCACATTCACTCACTGAGGGAGTATGCATGTGCTTGCATGTATATGTGAGTGTGTGTGACTGTGAGAAACAGAGATGGTGTGTGTGTGTGTGTGTGTGTGTGTGAGAGAGAGAGAGAGAGAGTGTGTGTGTGTGTGTGTGTGTGTGAAAGATATGTGTGTGTGTGTGTGTGTGTGTGTGTGTGTGTGTGTGTGTGTGTGTGTGTGTGTGTGTGTGTGTGTGTGTGTGCGTGCGTGCGTGCGTGCGTGTGTGTGTGTGTGTGTGTGTAAATGACAGTGTTGGTGAAAGGGGTTAGGGTAGGGAATGGACAGTCTCTCTCTGTGTGTGTGTGTGTGTGTGTCTGTGTCTGTGTGTGTGTGTGTGTGTGTGTGTGTGTGTATCTGTGGAGTGAAGGGAGAGAACACTAAATACAGGGAGAGCTGCTCTTCAAACTTACATCTTCAAAAACCTCCTTCTATTCCTCTTTCTTAACGGTCAACGCTGAACTATAGAGTGTTTTAAGTCCATCACACATACTCTGTCCCTTTCTCTCTCTCTCTCTCTTTATCCATCCCTTCCCCTCTCTCTCTCTTTTCTGTCCCTCTCTATCTCTCTCTCTATCCCTCCCTTCCTCTCTCTCTCTCCCTCTCTGTCCCTCTCTATCTCTCTCTCTCTCCCTCCCTTCCTCTCTCTCTCTCTCTCTCTCTCTCTCTCTCTCTCTGTCTCTGTCTATCTCTCTCTCTCAAACTGAGTCTCTCTTCTCTCTCTCTCTCTCTCTAACTTTCTCTCTCTCTCTCTCTCTCTTGCTCTCTCTCTCCCTCTTTCTCCCTCCCTCTATCTCTTAAGGATCCTTCTTACCAACGCTGCGTCTCAATACCCATACTACAACACTATATAGTAAGCCAGAAAAAAGATTTAGTATGTCCAAATACGTGTGTGTGTGTGTGTGTGTGTGTGTGTGTGTGTGTGTGTGTGTGTGTGTGTGTGTGTGTGTGTGTGTGTGTGTGTGTGTGTGTGTGTGTGTGTGTGTGTGTGTGTGTGCGTGCGTGCGTGCGTGTGTGTGTGTGTGTGTATTCATATGGGCGTAGTGGCACACGCCATATGTTTCTGTGTGTTTGTTTGTGAACGTCTTTTCGCGCTTCTAAAATAAGAACAAGACAAGACGTATATGAGTATTAAATACCGTTCCTAGAATGTATATGCCTGATACGTCACACAAGTTATTTAGAGAGGCCAATAGGTGTTTGGCACATATGCTCCTGTGTCTGCGTGTTTGATTGTTTGTTTACTTATATACTGGAAAAACAAACTGTTGAGTAAACATTAGCTAATGATTCTTAAAATGACCAGGCCTGATAAATTTAGGTCATCAAAGCTTTGACCCCTACGGACTTTGAACCCCCCCCCCCTCACCCCCAGTATCTGGACAGTAGGTGTGAGGGGTCAAAGGTCGTTTTAATCTCCTACCTTGTGTTGTTGTGGCCCCTATCAACTGGTCTAACTTGTTTTAGTCAATAGCTGACGTTTTGGAAACCACAATGACCCTGAGAGTGTCTCTTTACTGAAACACACAGCAAGGAGCGGCCATGTCAGCCCTTCTCCTTAATCCAGGTTAGACGAACCAAGGAGAGGAAGGACACAATCAAAGATTTGAACAGTTTTGAATCTCATTCTTAAGTTTTTGGGATCCATGAGGGCTGTTTAAGGCTTGGAACAATTGTGTCCTTCCTTATCTATATACTGTTAGTTCATGACAGGTTTGAGATATTTATTTTTGTCCCCAAAAACTCAATAAAACAGATCAACACAGTAGTCCCAGGCAAAAATAATTGAATTAACAATTATCAAGGCTTCAATAAATTATTAAAGTGACAACTTTCTAATGGACAATTCAATTTATTCCCTTTTGATGTCTCATTCTGTGAAAAAAAGTTGCAAGAATAGTTTTTATTTCATTATTGTTGTCCAATAGCCTATATGCGGCTTAGTTGTAACATTGTGTTACGACTAACCCCGCCGTGTAGAGTTTTTCTCAAGCCTTTCTATGAGTGGGTTACGTGTTTTAAAACTATGCTATGTTTTAGGCAACAAGAAGTGTATTAAGATAATATAAGGTTGGATTCTGTGACTTACACAAACAGCTCAGTAATCAAAAAAACAAGTACGATAAAGAAATGTATGCCGTTGAAACACTCTTTGCCCCAGAGCGAAACGAAAACCCACTCAGCCTCTCTAAACATCAGCATGAGTCTGCTGGCAGTGCAATAAACTGACAGGAAGCACACCCTGCTCAACCCTGTGTAACTACGTAAAAAGTCCGTGTTACATTTAACCATGCGTTAGGATGTGCCCCGCGCTCCCCTATCCTTCGCTGATGTGCTCGTGAATTGAGACCCAGCCTAATTAAAAAGGCTTAGCAGCAGTGAGACTCCAACTAAGTGGATCAGCTAGAATTGGAGGATATCCTCTCACACACTCGCAGCGGATAAGACAGGCTTTATTCATTACTTTTTACAACACTGAGATCATTGCTCCTGTTCACGACTAAAGCCTGACCCCTGGTGGATTAAACATTTATTGGAAAATGGCAATCGGCAAAATCGTCACCATCATCATAATCATGTTAGTGTTATAATTAGTATTATTGTTATTACTTTACTGTCAAGGCTATGATTGATATTAGCATAATTATTATTGTACATTCATAATAATAATAAATGTTATTTGTGTTTGCTCTGATTAGAGAAAATTTGCTTGTTGGACTGTTTGTTGGTAGTCTCTTCCAAACATGAAACATTAAGACGATACAGGAAAACGAAGGTTTTACTAGTGCACCACCTTCTGGTTGAAAACAGAATATAATATGGCGAGTCCCTTAATTTGTGCCAAGATTGACTTCTAAACTAATTATGAATATTGATTTATGTCTTTAAAGGTTAATGTCCTGTGATTTATTACCAAAACAGCGGAATTAAAACAGTTTTTTGGTGCCAAAATTTCAGTTAATTCCCCTTTTTAAACTAGCGCATCCAAAAAGGGTCACTTTGCTTAATTTACAGGGATTGTACGAGGCCACATTACACGGATTACAGAATATCTGTTCTGTGACTGAGTGATTTGAACTTCGACCACACAGCAACTCACGCGCTCTATAGTCCTGGCACGCTTGCCTTCTCTTTCTCTCTTTTACGCACGCACACATAATCTCTAGCCCTCTCTCTCTGTACAAAACACAAAAACGCACACGCATACACAGTCAATGATAATCTGCGATATCAACCTGCCTGCATGCACGGATTAAGGTTACGGGATGAAGATTTAAAAACTAACGTCATAAGAGCCAGACATATAACTGAACGCATTATAATAAAAAATCATGTCAAAAAGAAACATAGGCTCCAGAATTTGTATACGATGCTATAATACAGTGATCGAATATAGGTAAAAAAAAATGTAAATACGTCAAATTCAAGTGATGATCCAATTGTCTTAAGGCAGTGGGTAGGACAGCAGTGTGTGTGTGTGTGTGTGTGTGTGTGTGTGGGTGTGTGTGTGTGCGCGCGCGCGCGCGTTGGGGGGGGGGGGGGTGGTGAGGCACAGGAAAAGGAAAGGCTGAAGGATGGAGACAGGAACGAAGACATAGTGAGAGCGAGAGAGAGAGAGAGAGGGGGGGGGGGGGGGGGGCGGGGGGGGCGGTGGGAGACCCGGAACCCGGATGCTGATGCTGCTCCTATCGGATGAAAAGAAAGCAGAGAGGAGGCGTAGAGAGAAGAGAGAGAGAGAACATAGATACAGGGTTTACGACCAGAAGGGAGGCTATCCCGTGACGGATTGTCAATGGGATGAACTTTTGACACACCGGCACTATATTTTTCTCAAATCGTTCCGGAAGCGACACGTTTCTTACAGACCGGGCGTGGGTTGAAGTATGGATGTTGATGCCTGCACGAGCTCGCTATGATGCTGTGATATGTACCTAGACGGCGAGGGAGGGAGGGAAGGAGAGGAAACGACGGACCGGGAGGGGGAGACGGCTACTACACTCCTCCATCTAAAATATGTTTCTAGTTTTGTTTTCTTTTTTGTGTGCGTAGACGATCTCGATTGTACCTATCCAACACAACATTTTGAACCCCAAGGAAACTAAGAAGGCGTATAAGAATAGCCTATCGTGTGTGGATTGAGAGGTCGAATCCACGCCTATATACAGATAGGACAAGGAAGAGCGTCCTGTTAGGGAGTGCTCCCCTGATGGTCCTGATGCAAGGCCAGGACTAAAGGCAATACTAATGTGGGCACCGGATATTGGAAAACCCATTCTTCTGCTGCTGTAATGACAAACGTTACGCAGTGGCCCAGAGGAGGGGGAAAGTGATCATCCGAAAAAGATTATGAAAACATTTGGAACATTTTTGTAGTCTGCATAGCCCCTGGTGTTATTGATCGGTGATCAGATTATGGTATCATACGGACATTTGAGACGCAGCACTTTGCAGCAATCAAGTCGTTGTAAACGTAGCCCTTTCAGTCCTCGTTCAGCAGTGATTTCTCTATGCTAGTTGTTCACCAGAATTATAAGCTAGCTTTGACTCAATATATAGACGATAGCCCTCATTAAGTATAGCCTTTTGCCGTGACTTGGATAGCTGTCGACACAACCAACAATCTACCTAAAATACCTTGCGTAATTGTAAAACATTTCTAGGCATTTTCCCCGGTCAACACTAAATAACAAAATCACCTAATCTCTGCAATATTCCTTCCCTTTGGTATTGGTCTGATCTTTCGCCACAGTAACTATTTTTAGTGTATTTATGAAAGGCAAAAAACGCGCTGATATTTATTGTAGGCCTTCAAATTAAGAGTTTATTTTATTCCAACCGAACATCGGTGCGGTAACCGCATGAAAAAAACAAGTGCACTGGAGTAGGCCACGGCGCTAGCTGCTATATCACGACTGTATATCCCACCCCAGCCCACCAGCCCTACCACTCGGATACCGGCGACATCGCTACGGGCTTTTGTAATGTCTTTGGAGCAGCGTGCCGCTGCGCCAGAAAGGACAGATTGCTATCCACTCCTCGTGATTTGATTGTCGCTCTTATCGCGATCTATAATTTCTCCCTCGTCACTTTAACGGTTGGCCGAGGCCCGACGTGGAGAATGAGCAGCAAGGAGCTCTCGGTAGGCCTAACGGCCCAGTACGTGGGGCCTTACCGGCTGGAGAAAACCCTCGGAAAGGGTCAGACAGGTGGGTAGGCTTCTCGCGCACCACGTCTGTGTTGTAGGCCATTCTGGTAGGCTGTCCAAACTGTGGCGTTAAGATGCTACTTGTACTGGTGGACTGTTTGTAGTCTTTTTTTGGGGTGGGGTGTAAGTTAGAGGGAGGGCCGGGTGTGGTATGAAGACGCCAGCAGAATAACAGTGTGCCGTTAAAGATTGTTTGGCATTCAACTGATGTATATCACGGCTAAGTGTGTGTGTGTGTGTGTGTGTGTGTGTGTGTGTGTGTGTGTGTGTGTGTGTGTGTGTGTGTGTGTGTGTGTGTGTGTGTGTGTGCGTGCGTGTGTGTGTGTGTGTGTGTGTGTGTGTGTGTGTGGACAGTGGGTGTCTGCATGCCAGACTGCATACAAGTTGAATAATAAATGTTATCAGGCCATAGTGTGTCCTCCATTAACTCTCTGTATCTTTCCATCATTATTCCCCCCTTCTCTCTCCTTCCCCCATCCTCTCTCTCTCCCATCCTCTTTCTCTCTGTCTCTCTCTCTCTCTCTGTGTCTCTCTCTCTCTCTCCCTTTCTCTCTCTCTCTCTCTCTCTCCCTCTCTCTCTCCTCTCTCTCTCTCTCTCTCTCTCTCTCTCTCTCTCTCTCTCTCTCTCTCTCTCCCTCTCTCTCTCTCTCTCTCTCTCTCTCTCTCTCTCTCTCTCTCTCTCTCCCTCTCTCTCTCTCTCTCTCTCTCTCTCTCTCTCTCTCTCTCTCTCTCCCCCTCTCTCTCTCTCTCTCTCTCTCTCTCTCTCTCTCTCTCTCTCTCTCTCTCCTTTTGATTCTACCTCTCTCTCTCTCTCTCCCCCCCCCCCCTGTCTCTCCTTTCCTCTCCCCCCTCTCTCCCTCTCTCCTTTCCTCTCTCCCCCCCCCCCTGTCTCCCTCTCTC
>JAPMUY010001377.1:35000-50000 GCA_026901105.3 Galaxias olidus
CTGTTAGTTGTACTTCTATGGTATTAAATCAAAGCTATGTTTCTCATAGATGTGGTTCTGTTAGTTGCATTTCTATGGTATTAAATCAATTGAATTGTGTGTGTGTGTGTGTGTGTGTGTGTGTGTGTGGTAGGTCCCGCTCAGTCAGCGGAGCGTCGACCGGTCTGTCCTCCAGCCCGCTCAGCAGTCCCAGGGTAAGTTCCTCTATTCTAGCCCGCTCAGGGTAGGACAGCCCTCTGTCTTTGACTCCCTCTACTCTTCTCCTGTTTCTATCGTCTGCCATTGCAATTTATTACATGGATTATTTTGACTCTCTAGTATATTTATGTACTGGGTATAGCCGGGTAAAACTATATGCACTCCAGATGTTTCAGAACAGTATTTTTGGTGTTAGAAGCCGTTTTACATTTTTGGGCCAACTCCCAGAAGTGTTTTTAAGCTGCTTTCACTTTCTCACTGGTTAGCTGTAAGGATTTTTTGAATTACTTTAATTGTTTTAAAAATATTTTAATTACTTTAATTGTTTTAAAAATAAATTATTAAATATACTTTTAGTAAGAAATGCAATATGCTAGACTACTTTGAAAATTTAAATAAGTAATTAGTATTTAGTTACTTTTTAAGTTCATTGAGAAAGACTAATTGAGAAAATATTGAACTATTGGAATCTTTGTTGTTTAGAAAAGGGGGTGGGGTTTGAATGGGGGTCGTGACCTTTTCATTTCCTGAAACTCTCGTTTGACCTCTGACCTCAAGCCATCTTCTTCCTTGTGTCCCATTCTGAGATATCCTCGACTGCCATTTACACGTTTAAACGTTTCACATACATCCTCACATCATAGCCACCATGTTAAACTTCACACATGACAATAACGCTCATGCATTTAGTTATTTATTTTTATGTTTCACTCAGGTTGTCCATAAAGTTCACGAAGCAGGAAGTTGCATTTGCGACTGACCCACTACCTTATTTTATCTGTAGTTCTGAGTTGATCTAATCTGTAGTTCTGTAGGCCTCATACCTGCATTCCAACATGACAACGTGATTGGTCATAAGAGTACATGTGTGTGCCAACAGGGATCTTACTGTTCATAAATCATGAATCATGACCATTGCTTTTTCTCTCTCATCTCTCCATCCCTTTCCCCCTTTTCTCCATCCCTCGTTTACTTTTCTTCCTTCCATCCTTTCTTTGTCTACCTTCCATCCTCTCTTTCTCTCTCTTTCTGTCCGTCTCTCCTTTTTTTTGTTTTTCTTCCTTCCTTCCTTCTTCCATCAGAGCCCAGTCTTCACTTTCAACCAATCAGATGTCACCTCCGCCTCCACATCAAAGTCCAAAGACCCCAAACCAGGAAGTGCCACCAACCCACGGCCGCCCCGCCAAGTGCCCGACCCAAAAACCCAGACGTTGCCTCACAAAGCCCAGTCCGACCGCCCTCACCTCCAGTCCATGAAGTCCCTCCCCCTGCAGACGCCGCCCTCCCCTTCCCCCTCCCCCTCTCCCCTCCTCTCCCCCATCCCTCGCTTCTTCTTCTTCCCAGCCCCGTCTGTGCTGAAGTCAGTCACTAAGAGTGTGTACCCTAACTCTGGCAACCCCCCTGTGTCACAGGTCACCCCCCAGGGGTCCCCGCTGGGCACGCCCGTGCACCACCTCCAGCACCCCCCAGCCACCCCTCCTTCCTCCTCCTCTTCCTCCTCTTCCTCCAGAGCCGACGGGGGTGGCAGTGGTGGGGTGGGCGGCGGCTCCCTGTCTCTGACTCCACCCTCCAGCCCGGGAGGCAGCAGCGGAGGGATGGCCGCCAGTAGCTCCGCCCACTGGAGGACGAGGCTCAACTCCTTCAAGAACAACCTGCTGGGCTCGCCCCGCTTCCATAGACGCAAGCTGCAAGGTGACCTGACCTTTAACCCCTAACCTCTAACCTCTGAACCTCTGAACCTTAACCCCAAACCCCTAACTGCTGACCTCTGACCCCTAACCCCAAACCTCTAACCTCTGAGCCCTAACCCCTAACCACTAGTATTTGGAGGCATGGTCAAAGCTCTACCCTTCTTAGTACTCGAGAAGTCAAATTATACAGACAAACACAATGCAAGAAATGTCTCCTTTTAGCAACCGTGCATCCATTTATCTATGTGTTAATGCTGCTCTAATCCTATTAACCATCAATCAGTATATTAAGGCTGCTCTAATCATAGGAACCATCAGGGGAGAAGTAGAGAAAGGCCAATGTTCTTTGAAAACATCCTGCAGAACGGGTCTGAAATGACAGGAATGTGTTGACATAGGACATGACTAGGATCGTTGCCACATGCCGTAAGGGTTGTGTAACAGGAAGGCCTGCCTGCTTGTTCAGAGGGGGGATCAGTACAAATTTAACCCTCTACAACGTGCCAATATTTAGCTTCATTATCAAAAACATACAGATCACTGCTATTTTTCTCATTTAAACTTGTTACTACCGCCACTTCAGGAAGTGTTGCTAGGGGCCTTTGTTTACCAAACACAGTGCTCTCTCATGTAGGGGCTGGATAAAACAGGCCTGCGTGTGTGAAGACATGGGGATAGATCTGTCTTGGCGGATTAGGAGGGGATGAGACCCGGACTAAGAGACTGCAGAGATTCACTCTGATCCGATCCGTAATTAACACAATCTCTCCGGGTCTTATCTGCTGTTGTCACCGAGTTAAACTCAACCCTCTGCCATGTTCTACTCCTTCTCTCCATCTCTCCATCTCTCTGTACCCTCCCTCTCTATTTATCTACCCTGTCTCAATCTCTCCATCTCTCCTTCTCTGTCTCTCCTCTCCCCCTCGCTCTCCTGCTCTTTCTTTCTATCTTTCTCTCTCTCTCTCTCTCTCTCTCTCTCTCTCTCTCTCTCTCTCTCTCTCTCTCTCTCTCTCTCTCTCTCTCTCTCTCTCTCTCTCTCTCTCTCTCTCTCTCTGTACGCCCCACCCTCTCTCTCTCTTCCCTGTCTCAAACTGTCCATCTCTCTTCCTTATCTTTGTATCACCACTCTCTTTAACTCTCTCTCTCCTGTCTGTTTTTCTTCTCCTCTAGTTCCTACCTCCGAGGACATGTCCAGTCTAACTCCAGAGTCCAGCCCTGAGTGAGTATTCACTATAACATTATAATATATATTATAATATATCTAACACATCCACTATAACATTATAATATATATTATAATATATCTAACACATCCACTATAACATTATAATATATCTAACACCTCCAGGCTAACGTTATACTATATCTAAAAAAAATGTTTTTAAACTATTCTTACTGCACACCTGCCTAAACCCTTTGCACAGTACAGTATGTATTTGACCGGTTTCCGGCGTCTCCATTCTCTACGTCTAACCTTATTCCATCATGTGTTTTGATTTCTCCATGGCGACCAGGCTGGCTAAGAAGTCGTGGTTTGGGAACTTCATCAGCATGGAGAAGGAGGAGCAGATCTTTGTGGTGATCAGGGACAAACCTCTGAGCTCCATCAAGGCTGACATAGTGCACGCCTTCCTCTCTGTGCGTAGATCCCTCGCACTATCTCTCTCTCTCTCTCTCTCTCTCTCTCTCTCTCTCTCTCTCTCTCTCTCTCTCTCTCTCGCTCTCTCAGTATCTCACTCTCTCTCTCTCTCTCTCTCTCTCTCTCTCTCTCTCTCTCTCTCTCTCTCTCTCTCTCTCCCTCTCTCTCTCTCTCTCTCTCTCTCCCTCTCACTATCTCTCTCTCTCTCTCTCTCTCTCTCTCTCTCTCTGTCTGACTGACATGGTGCACGCCTTCCTCTCCATGCGTATATCTCTTTCACTCTCTCTCTCTCTCTCTCTCTCTCTCTCCCTCTCACTATCTCTCTCTCTCTTTCTCTCTCTCTCTCTCTCTTTGTCTGACTGACATAGTGCACGCCTTCCTCTCTGTGTGTATATCCCTCTCACTATCTCTCTCTCTCTCTCTCTCTCTATATATATTTTTTTCTTCTCTCGCTCCATCAAGACTGACATAGTACACGCCTTCCTCTCTGTGCGTATATCACTCACTATTTTTCTCTTTCTTTCACTCACTCTTTCTCTTTCTCTCTCTGATTTACATCTGTTCTATCTTCTGGCCATCGTTGTTATTATCTCTCTCTCTCTCTCTCTCTCTCTCTCTCTCTCTCTCTCTCTCTCTCTCTCTCTCTCTCTCTCCGTCTCTCTCTCTCTCTCTCTCTCTCTCTCTCTCTCTCTCTCTCTCTCTCTCTCTCTCTCTCTCTCTCTCTCTGTCTCTCTCTCTCTCTCTCTCTCTCTCTCTCTCTCTCTCTCTCAATCTCTCTCTCTCTCTCTCTCTCTCTCTCTCTCTCTCTCTCTCTCTCTCTCTCTCTCTCTCTCTCTCTCTCTCTCTCTCTCTCTCTCTCTCTCTCTCTCTCTCTCTCTCTCTCTCTCTCTCTCTCTCTCTCTCTCTCTCTCTCTCTCTCTCTCTCTCTCTCTCTCTCTCTCTCTCTCTCAATTTCAATTAAACTCAATGGTGCTCTATTGGCATGAAAATACAAAGTAAATATTGCCAAAGCATACATGCATTTAAAAAAACAAATGTAACAGTATTGGTTATTATAAACATAAAAATAGCAGATAATTTGTAGTTCATTCAAGAAGTGACTCTTGTCTGGTGGTGTGGCAAGATGTGACATAGAGTCCTGCCATTATGGCACATTCACTATTAGAACGTATTCAAGTTTTTGTAAATCTGAACTATCATTAAAGTTTGTACATAAGGTTTGAAATTTGGGGAAGAAGGTTTCTCGAATTAGTTTGTAATTATCACATTTGAAAAGAATGTGGAGCTCTGTCCCAACCTCACCCTGGGAGCAAAGTGAGCACAGTCTGTCCTCCCTGGGCAGCCAGGTCTGCCTGTGACGGCCTCTCTCTATGGCCAGGCTGTGCTCACTGTGTATCCAGGCCTGTGACGGCCTCTCTCTATGGCCAGGCTGTGCTCACTGTGTATCCAGGCCTGTGACGGCCTCTCTCTATCTCTGCTCACTGAGTATGTCTCAATGATTCCCTCTCTCTCTCTCTCTCTCTCTCTCTCTCTCTCTCTCTCTCTCTCTCTCTCTCTCTCTCTCTCTCTCTCTCTCTCTCTCAGTCTGTGTGGCGTCGTTCTTTTCTCCCTCCTTCCCCTCCACTGCTTATTCAGCTCTCTCTTTTCTCTTTTCTCTTATGTCTTTCTCCTAGTCAGTTATGGATGGTTTTCCGTTGTCTATATACAAATGTTACCCTTTCTTATTCCCGCCATCTTCCCCTCTCACCCACTCCTCCCCCTCCTCTCCCTCCTCCTCCCCCCCCACCAGATCCCAGCTCTGAGTCACAGTGTGATGTCACAGACTAGTTTCCGGGCGGAGTACAAGTCCTCTGGCGGGCCCTCCGTCTTCCAGAAGCCCATCAAGTTCCAGGTGGACATCTCCTTCTCCGAGGGCGACCGGGAACGGGAACGGGAGCGTGCCGACCGGGAAGGCCGGCGGGAAACGGGAATCTACAGCGTGACCTTCACTCTGATATCAGGTAGGACACAGAGAGTGAGGTTGGTGTTACTGTGATATCAGGTAGAACACAGAGAGTGAGGTTGGTGTTACTGTGATATCAGGTAGAACACAGAGAGTGAGGTTGGTGTTACTGTGATATCAGGTAGGACACAGAGAGTGAGGTTGGTGTTACTCTGATATCAGGTAGGACACAGAGAGTGAGGTTGGTGTTTACTGTGATATCAGGTAGGAAAGGGAGAGTGAGGTTGGTGTTTACTGTGATATCAGGTAGGACAGAGAGTGGGGTTGGTGTTACTGTGATATCAGGTAGGACACAGTGAGATCTTCACTTGTACTGTTTAGAACACAGAGAGTTGTGTACTGTGATATCAGGTAGATTACCTTGTGTACAGCAGGTTGGTGTTTGTTTCAGGTGTTTTACTGTAATTAGGTAGGACAGAGAAGTGGTGTTTGTGTGTGTAAGGACAGAGAGTGAGGTTGGTGTTACTGTAATATCAGGTAGGACAGAGAGTGAGGTTGGTGTTACTGTAATATCAGGTAGGACAGAGAGTGAGGTTGGTGTTACTGTAATATCAGGTAGGACAGAGAGTTTTGATGTGTTAGGTAGGACACAGAAGTCCGTTTGTTTTGTTTTAGGACAGATGTGTTATGTCCAAGTCCGTTTGTTTTGTTTTGATGTGTTAGGTCCAAGTCCGTTTGTTTTGTTTTGATGTGTTAGGTCCAAGTCCGTTTGTTTTGTTTTGATGTGTTAGGTCCAAGTGATGTGTTAGGTGTCCGTTTTTTGTTTTGATGTGTTAGGTCCAAGTCGTTTGTTTTGTTTTGATGTGTTAGGTCCAAGTCCGTTTGTTTTGATGTGTTAGGTCAAAGTCCGTTTGTTTTGTTTTGATGTGTTAGGTCCAAGTCCGTTTGTTTTGTTTTGATGTGTTAGGTCCAAGTCCGTTTGTTTTGTTTTGATGTGTTAGGTCCAAGTCCGTTTGTTTTGTTTTGATGTGTTAGGTCCAAGTCCGTTTGTTTTGTTTTGATGTGTTAGGTCCAAGTCCGTTTGTTTTGTTTTGATGTGTTAGGTCAAAGTCCGTTTGTTTTGTTTTGATGTGTTAGGTCCAAGTCCGTTTGTTTTGTTTTGATGTGTTAGGTCCAAGTCCGTTTGTTTTGTTTTGATGTGTTAGGTCAAAGTCCGTTTGTTTTGTTTTGATGTGTTAGGTCCAAGTCCGTTTGTTTTGTTTTGATGTGTTAGGTCAAAGTCCGTTTGTTTTGTTTTGATGTGTTAGGTCCAAGCCGCCGCTTCAAGAGAGTGGTGGAGACGATTCAGGCCCAGCTCCTCAGCACGCATGATCAGCCGTCTGTGCAGGCACTGGCTGGTGGGTCTGACACTCACACACACACACACACACAAGAGAGTGGTGACACACACGCATGCATCAAACACACACACACACACACACACACACACACACACACACACACACACACACACTGTGACACACTGGCTGGTACACACACACACACACACACACACACACACACACACACACACACACACACACACACACACACATATATAGACACACACACACGCACACACACTCACACACACACACACACACACACACATAGACACACACACATACATACACACACACGCACACACACACAAACTCACACACACACACACACAGACGCACACACACACACACACACACACACACACACACACACACTCACGTTAACAAAGACACACACACACACACACACACACATATAGACACACATGCATACATACACACACACACACACACGCATACACACACAAACTCACGTTAACAAAGACACACACGCAAACTTTAGTACACTCGCATAGAACGTTTTCAAATAATTTATTTAATGTTTTTCTCTCTCTCTCTCTCTCTCTCTCTCTCTCTCTCTCTCTCTCTCTCTCTCTCTCTCTCTCTCTCTCGCTCTCCCCTTCTGTCCCTCCCTCTGTCCTCTGCCTCCAGATGAGAAGAATGGTCAGCTGTCTCGTCAGCCCAGCACTCCGACGCGTCAGAATTCCCGCCGGTCGGAAGGCGGGGAGCGCGGCGAGCGTTGTGACCGTAGCGACAGCAGCATTGTCGGCAGCGCCGCCGTCTTACAGCGCAAGGGCTCGGGCAAGGACAAGACCAGACTCCTATCGTCCAATGGGACGCAGTCTCAGCCCTAACAGAATGTTCCGGAACACAATGCCTTCTTCCCCCCCTTTTTTCTCTTTTTCTTTCCGCAGCGGGATTGGCTAGAGGCACCGAACCCGTCAGACTGACACAGGCATAAACCAATCGGAGCGAAACAGGAACCTCCCGTCGTCCAATCAGAAAGACACAGGATGGATGAGCAACAAGCCTTAGAAACACATTTCCTGAGAACCAATCATAAATGTACAGGAAGTACCAATGAGCCAATTGAAAATTACTCCAACAAATGGTGAACCAACTTCATCCCGTCATCTTCCTCTTCATCCATCATCATCTTCATCCTGTGTTTGAAAACCAACTGCCAGCCACCACCAGTACTACATGTAAAAAAAAAGAAGATCTTCTGCTTCAGTAGTCTTTACAAAAAGTCACTACAATATCCACTCAACAGAATCCTTTACTGCAAGCCACTCAGTAATAAAAACAAATCATCTGACCTTCAAACAAAGAGAAACCATCCGCCGGCAATGTGGATTGTCCTCCAGAACTGGAATGTCTTTGGAATGGAATAATAAATTTCCTATAAAATAATCTGAAGCAGATCATCGCAAAAGAATAAAGATGGAAACACATGTTTTTTTAAGAAAAACTAAAACGGTAAGTTTCTAGTTGAAGAAACACAAGCATGGATATTAAGAAGATAAACAAAATGGCCGGAGCATCTCCAGCGATGATCAGTTAGCTTTCTATTGGACCTAAACCAACATTCGGATAGCACCTCGACAAACACAAGTGATACCCTTCTTTTCAGCATACCGAAATAGAAGCTGGTATATTATCAAAGATTGAAAACATTGAAACATACTTAGTATACCATAATGCCTTTAAAATAGAAGCAACAGACGATGACCCATATTTCGAAAACCAAATGTCAGCAGGTCTTAGACCTTGCTCAAACAGTGCTGCTCCTCGATTATTTAAGAATTATTACGGTTACCCTTTCAAAAATGGCGGACAAGCAGCAACAAAATGAAATGGGGGATGTAAATGGTCGCCACGGGACTTCAGTTTTGTTATTTGGGAGAAGAACAAAGAAAGCAGAAGAAGAAAAAAGAGAGGTGAAAAAACAAAAAAAACACTTGACAGATTGGACTGGCTCTGAGGAGGAGACAGAGAGACAAACGTTTGTTGTAAACACTGCACACCTCACTCCCTAGAGGTAAACACACCATAAGAATGAAAATCGACTCGTGTTTTTGGTCTTGTTTGTGCTTTTATTTTGGTGTTCTTTGTTTTTGTTTTGAGCGGCGGTTAGTTTGGCATGTGCCAGCTAAAATTGTGGAGGAAACTTTTACCAAGTGAATGTCAAGAACATATAAAGCTAGTGTGAGAGTATTTGTTTATTTACTTCCACTACATATTTATTTAAAAGGTATTTATGAATTCATGTTAATTTATTTATTTATTTGTTTGTTTGTCTATTTGTCTGCCTATTTATACATTTTTCATTTATTTATGTTTCTAAACTGTGAAGGAAAGTCATGTTGGCATAAAATATTCTGACAAATTCAGTTACATTCAGTTAATGGAACTGTTGGCATAGAAACGTAACTTTAAAATGTCCAGCTGTTGAAATCAGAAGTACCACTTTTTTTCGTTCCTGAGCATTCCATTCAGTTTGAAGTGTTCTAAAAAAACAACGCTGCAAAAACTTCACCTAGCATTTTTGTTTAAACGTCCATATTTATGTTGCTTAACTTTGTCCACAATAGGTAATAGATTAAATCACAATGCAAAAAACAAAATGTTATGAAAATTAACATGAAAGATAGGATGTTTTGAGAATATTCAAAGCCTAGGAACTGCATGGAGAAGCAGCATACCTCTCTTTTAGAATGTTAGACGCAGATAGTTTCAAAATGGGGACACACAAACAAACACACAATTCCAAAAGTTAAATGTCTGCCTCAGTGTCCGCTAGTGTCCCCTTTTTTTTCAAGGAAAAAAAGGTAATTCTGGACAGAACTATTTGCCATGCACCGTCCTTAGATAACCTCTTTTGTCATTGGTCACTGCCTCTCCTGTTGTAAAGTCCACTACCTAATCTTCTTCCTCCTCCTCCTCCTCCTCCCCCTCCAACCTATTCACTTCCTCTGCCTTGTCAACCCCCCCCCCCCTCCTCCTCATCCTCCTCCATTTCCCCATCCCTCGTTTTAATTCTATGTTTCAAGGCAGATGGTGTGAATGAAATACACAGTCTTATATTCTCTTCCTCTTTTTTTCACCCATCCCTTCTTCTGTCCTCGTATACAACACTTTCGCCATCCAGTTTTCCTATCCTCCTCCTTCCTCCCTCCCTTCCACTTCTCCTAGTATCTGTCTTGACACCTTCCTCATAAGCGGAATATATACCTCAACTGTTCCTATATATAATCACTAGCCTCTCTCTCTCTCTGTCTGTCTGTTTATAGTATGCATATCATATCTTTCATCTTGGATCTATCACTGTATTCACCACACTATTCTCGTTGTCATCGTTATCGATTAATGCTCTTTGCTTATGATTGTAAAAGTATATTCTCTATCTTTTCCCCCACACAACACCACCCCTACCCCCTTACCCCCTGCCCCTCCAAACAGCACAGTAGAGACACATTTCTACAAGAAATTGATTTTTTTTTTTTTTTTTGGGGGGGAGGGGAGGGGGGTGGAAACAACCACGACGACGTAATAATGATGACGATTCAGTGAAATGTCTGTATAATAATTAAAAAGGAACAAGTGCACTATTACAATAATTACTATGAATTATTATTGCCTGTGATAGATAATGATCAATAAACTACATGAGAAGTAAGGAGATGTGTTTGCATTCGGGTTTGGATTGATGGTGGGAAATTGTTTAGTTAAGTTCCATGTCTCTTAAGTTTAGGCTTTATGCAAATATATATTTTAACTATTAAAACATCAAGAAGTAATTTTACTGCCAACTTTTTAACACTGTCAAAAAAAAACATGACATTATGAATTAAAGTGATAGGATTTATTTTCCTCATCCGCCATATGGATGAACATGGGCGGGGTTAAGTCGGATACGTCAGACACGCAAATACATCCCAGCTGCATTTTTTTTTTTCTTCGTTTGACCATGCCCGGTGACTGCATTCTTATGTGGAGCTGGTGGTGTTGGTCTGAAAATAGCGTCGACGTAAAAACTAGGCGTGGATTCCTTCACATTTGAACGCTTTTAACCGGAAAACTCTTAAAAGATCAAGGTACTTCTCTCTTCAATGTTATACTTTTCGTTATCTGTAGTTTGGTCTCGCTTTTGTGCGCAGGTGCCTTTCGCTATATTGCGCCGTGGATGTCGGCTTTTTTGCGGGCTTGAGATGGGCGTGACAAAGACCTCATGAATGAGAAGGCACCACAATGATACAGTTGTCAGACTACGTGAAACCGGGGAGGTCGGGGGTGGTGGTGGTGGTGGTGGTGGTGGGGGTGGGGGTGGGGGTGGGGGTGGGTATATATGGAAGCATATAGCAGATAGTGATGAATAAATGTCCCACTACTCTATTTCACACCCCTTGTAGGTCTGTAAGTCGTAAGTCTGTAAGTCGCACTTTAAGAGTGAAAAGGGCAGGTATTGTATATAACATTGCAGTTGTTCTAATATAGGGTGAATAGTGGTAAAGTAGGACAGTTAAGCTTCATCAGTTGTATCTTTACGCGTACGTACTTCCATTACTAAAAATCAACACTAAACTCATTGTAAACAAATATGAGATAAAAAAAAAAACTGGTTTTGTGGTTATGAAGTCACCCCCCCGGGGGCGTGGCACACCATTTTTACCAACCACGCAGTGAACCTTAAGGGTAGGTAAAGTAGCAGTGTTCTGAGGTGAATAATGTAAAGGTTATAAAAATAATGATGGATATTGATTATATATTTTGTTATGGGATGTAATGGTGAATCAGAATTGTAAAAAATCGCAGTCATATTCATCTTTGTTTTTGTCTTTTTTAATCAATAGTGCATTGGCAAGCTGGGACAGGTATCAAAATTGCATACAAAAATAGGAGATTAATACGAACATGATTTTTTAAAAATATATAATTATGGCTTGGTTCTATTCTGTAAGAAATTAATTATAAGTAATATGTTAATGAAGAAATAGTCAAATGAAGGTTCTTTTTTAAATGTGTTATTATCTGAAAGTAAAGAAATTAAACTCTATACCAAATATTGTAGTTGAGACAGGGAGGGAGTACGGCTGTACCTGCATCCTTCCTTTAAAAAAAAGTTATTTTAACGATGATTATTGTTATTGTTTGTAGTGTTATTGTGTTCATTCATAAGACCTACATTTAAATAGCTAACGACATAATGTGTTTTAAGTGTCCCAGTTTACCAATGAAGGTGTCCCAGTTTGACAGTAGCGCCAGTAAAAAATTGGTTTTGGATCAATGTGTGTTTCAGGAAGAGTCGGCCATCCTGTGTGTAATATTTCTTTATTTTTTCTTCTGTATAGTATAGAGATCTTAAACAATTTAGAATAGTATCGTAAGAGGGGCTAAGCCATTTGGATCATAATTAAAAATGACAATCTAAATGATCAGAAAGGGTCCCACTTTACCACTATTCAGTGATAGCATTCACCCTACACATCTTTGTTTACTTAAACTGAACGATTCGGCAGCGACAGGTTTATACTGTGCCAATATCACAGATACAGTGTAGCGAGTAAAACTCGTTTGAAATCCATTTCCTGCTGCGTTGGGCGCAGGGTTTTTCCGTTTACGATGGGTTGAAAGGGAAACAATCTGGCAGGATCAATAGTAAAACTATTTGTTTCAACTTTAACTGTAGGCTATTGCATTTTCCCCTTCAGCTATTCATGTTTAGCTTGTGTTGCGTGACGTCGAAGCATATAAAATATCAATAGTGCACACGCAAAGGGCGTTTATAACCCTTTTTAAAAGTTGACGTTTAGTTGTCATTTCATAATTAATCAATCAGATGGTCAAAGAAAGCATCTTATTTGTGTCATGCGTTTTTATATGCTAATCTATGTGTTATTGACATGTATTTGCGTGTGCTTGTGAAAATGGGGTGTTTGTGTTCAGCTTCTGCTGTTTTGGGGAGCGTGCGCACTATGAATGGGTTTTCGTTACACAGTTCTCACGTGCAATGATTGTTCCCAGAACTGGTTCTGTCAGTAAAATAAACTTCAGTTCGGCTTCCATGCCAAACCTGCAACTCTACATTTCAGTGTCCTGCCCACACCGCGTTTATGTAACTGACCTCAAATTAGATTATTTTACTTAGGCTAGGTTAAGTTTGTAAATTAGATTGCTTGTGGTCAAATCTGATTGTTAGTGAGCGGCTTACATCTGAGTAAGCTATATGCTTCTGCTGTTTGCAGCAGTTGTTTTCTAATACTTGTCTTAGTAGATATTTATTTTTTTGCTGGTTGCTTGGTAGACAGCATTGTTGTTGTTGATGTCAAAGTTCCATATGGATTCGTGTGCGCGTGCGTGTTTGTGTATTTGCATGGGAGTAAGAAGAGGGAGCTAACGTTTGCTGTCTATTGTGATGACCCACAATCGTCTCTCTCATTCTCTGACTCAGTACTGTGTGTGTGTGTGTGTGTGTGTGTGTGTGTGTGTGTGTGTGTGTGTGTGTGTGTGTGTGTGTGGGCTCCCTCACAATAGCTGTAGTGTCAGCAGAAGCCTAAACAGTGTATCCTAGTTACACTCATACCCTTCTTCCTACAGACTCTCTTAGCTTGTACAGTAGCCCAAGAAAAACAGGACTGCAAAGCACACACACACACACACACTCTCGCACACACACACACACACACACACACGCACACACACACACACACACACACACACACCCACCCATGTGAAGTGTTGTCTTTGCCTTTAAAACTCACGGTGCACACGGACTGCATGCACATACACACGCTGTGTGAGTGTGAGTGTGAGTGTGAGTGTGAGTGTGTGAGTGAGAGTGTGTCAAGCGAGGAAGAAGAGAGGGATGAAAACAACATGACAAGAAAGAGGGAAATATGCACCAGTCAATCGCTTGACTGGCGAAAGAGAAGAGGCAGGAACTACAGAGCCCCCCCCCCCCCCCACACACACACACACACACATACACAAGAAATGACCTGCTGACCAGGCTGTTACTTGTTGACCTACTTTGTGATAATAATAATAATAACAAACCGTAATTCAACTTTGAGTAGTGCACTTTTTCTAACTATGTTATGCTGTTATGTTACAAAAGTAATTTCACAGCCATAAAACAGATCATACGCTAAAACGTTATTATAACATTATGTGAAATGTATGTCAAATTAATGTACTGCTCTGCATGCATAGACTTTGCTACTTTGGTTTTAGGCTATGCATCGTATGTATAGAAACATATCAAGTAGAGACTCTACATGTGTGTGTTTTATTGCTCATGTATACTCTGTTCATTTCTTCCAGAGCGCTATGAACTCTTCATGTCTATAGAAACAGACCAAGTAGAGGGTGTGTGTGTGTGGGTGTGGGTGTGGGTGTGTGTGTGTGTGTGGGTGGGTGGGTGGGTGGGTGGGGGTGTGTGTGTGTGTGTGTGTGTGTGTGTGTGGTTTCATCTCTCGTGTATTTCTACCAGACTGCTATGAACTGTTCACATGACGTTGCAAGGCTGTCCCAGTGAACTATGACCTTCCACATCCATGCTCTAAAGCACATAAAGCACATCTCATTATCTCAGTGAAAAAATAGTGCTTTCCAAAGTACAGTAGACCTCTACTGTGTTGACCGTTACACTGCTCTCTCTCTCTCTCTCTCTCTCTCTCTCAAACACACACACACACACACTCACACTCTCCCCCTGCTTCCCTTCCCTGTCATTGGAGGAGAAACACATCAATCTGTGTACCACAGTTCTGGAATGTTCATTTCTCATTCCGGAATGTTCTCTGCTCATTCCGGAATGTGCCCCTGCTTACTAGAACACCATTGTTGTTTTTTTCGGTGGATGACAGCTTTTCTGTTCACTCAACATCGTTCCCCTGTAATTACCTCGCCCTACTCCAACGAGGGAACAATCGTCACAGCCTTTTCCTTCATTAAACCTACGTTAAGACAAGTTGTTACAACAAAACGTTTGGGGGATAGTTTCATACAAGCAAGTCCCAGCCTACATCTTAATCCACCTCCACCCAGCCTATATTTGAATCCGCCTCCATTGCCTCCGCTGTCCCTAAGCATCCTGGGGGACACGTCATACGCTGATGCGTGGTGAGCAAGTCTGGTGCAACATGG
>JAPMUY010001377.1:55000-57500 GCA_026901105.3 Galaxias olidus
ACTTTAGTCTGTGTGGTAAGAATTAAGCTCTTCTCTCTATTAGTTTAGTCTGGGTGTTAAGAAATAACCTATTTTTCCATTTCTTTAGTCTGTGTGGTAAGAAATAGACAATTCTTTCTCTCTTTAGGGGAATCTGGGGCTGCGGTTGAATTCCTCAGTGAAGTACATCCTAATGACTTTCATGATGTACTTTTCCTGGGAAGGAGAATTCATAAGGACTAAGGAAAAGACAATGACGTTGCTAAAAGAATCCGACTGCACTTACACTAGGCTGCGTGATCAAGCCACGGTGGTTTTCGTTGGTCGTTCGTGTAGAAACTACAATGTCCCGTAGATTATTGTAGCCAACAAAAAGCGCATCTTAACTACTTCGCCGGTGCGTTTACACCGTGTTGTTTCATAGCCAATATAAACGTACAGGCAAGCCAGAGAAATATACTAACTAGCCTACTTTATTACCAAGGTTGGAATTTATGTTAAAAAAGGGAATATAGGCTACCTGTCACAAAAGTGAAATGAAATATGTCACATTGAGAATGGTTGCTCACGTCCTCATCTCCGTCAACTCATATTGATCGCCACACATGAATCCCTATTAATATGATTGTATGAAGCCTAATCGTCAAATGTATGCAAGTTATGCATTTATGTTCGGCACACAAATCTGCTACTATTGTTACATATTATGATTCTTAAGTTTGTTAACATGTTGACATTTGAAAACATATAAGCATATTAGCAAGACAGGGCATAAGATAAGAAAATGTTTAATAAACAACTAGGGTATATGATCTGCATCCCTTGCCGGTCATGTCGATCAACGGCTGTCGCTTTAAATATTGCTGCCACAAGGAATTGTGGGGCGGCATTTGCTTCTTTCCTTTTGTAAAGGATGGTCCAGTGTATCCTATGCTAAAGTACACAAGTTAGGAAGCATTGAAGCACCTTTCCTTAGCACTTCAGAGATTTCGACCAGTACTTATCATGGCTGCCTACTTAGATACTTCCGGGTCACTTCATCCAGTTAGGAACCTTCCTAAGGAAAATAGAGAATTCGACCGTAGCCTCTGTCTTTGGGTTTGTGTTCTTTTAAATGTGTTTACTGACCTCTACTGGTTGGAAGTGGACATTGCACTTAGAAAAAGGCAGACTGTTTTTAAAGTGTTTGACATTGTTAGGAATATCTATGGAAAAGATAAATCAGCTGTCTGGAAAGATTCAAAGGCCTTTTCTTTCTTCTAGCCTCACAGCGTATGTAAATAAATAGATACGCATGTATTTTAATACAGTAATTTAATTTAATACATTTAATACAACTATTGTAATTATCGCCATCAACACTGAAAGATCTGAGAGATTGTGCGTGTTTCTTGTAAATTAATTAACAGTTTTCTCTCTCTCTGTCTCTCTCTCTCTCTCTCTCTTTCTCTCTCTCTGTCTCTCTCTCTGTCTCTCTCTCTCTCTCTCTCTCTCTCTCTCTCTCTCTCTCTCTCTTTCTCTCTTTCTTCAGTCTCTGCTCAGGCTGTTGTCAGGCAGGAAGCCCCTCCTCTACAGCTACCAGACCTCTCTACCCCACCTCCCTGTTCCCCCTATAAAAGACACGCTCAACAGGGTGAGTTATTCCTATGTGTGTGTGTGTGTGTGTGTGTGTGTGTGTGTGTGTGTGTCTCTGTGTGTGTGTGTGTGTGTGTGTGTGTGTGTGTGTGTGTGTGTGTGTGTGTGTGTGTGTGTGTGTGTGTGTGTGTGTGTGTGTGTGTGTGTGTGTGTGTGTTTTTCTCCGTGTGTCTCTTGTCTGTGTGTGTGTGTTTCTCTCTGTGTGTGTGTGTGTCTGTGTTTATCTCCGTGTGTGTGTGTATTTGTGTGTCTCTGTGTTTGTTTCTCGTGTGTGTCTGTGTTTCTCTGTGTGTGTGTGTGTGTGTGTGTGTGTGTGTCTGTGTTTATCTCCGTGTGTGTATTTGTGTGTCTCTGTGTTTGTTTCTATGTTTGTTTCTCGTGTGTGTCTGTGTTTCTGTGTGTGTGTGTGTGTGTCTGTGTTTATCTGTGTGTGTGTGTGTGTGTGTGTGTGTGTGTATTTGTGTGTCTCTGTGTTTGTTTCTCGTGTGTGTGTGTGTGTGTGTGTCTCTGTAAAATCTGTTTCAAATCATTGGGAAGTTTTGACCAGAAATTTTGTATTCATCTTCTGTTATAGACATCTAGATTTACAATGTGTATTCATATGGCTAATTTGACAGACCACAATAACAGTGTCTTTTCTGGGGAAATCCCTCTCAAAGGTGAATGAAAAACCTGTCCGTTCAAGTTGTTCTAACTCTGTGTCCTCTCCTCCTCAGTACCTGGAGTCAGTGCAGGCTCTAGTTGTTCTAACTCTGTGTCCGTATCCTCCTCAGTACCTGGAGTCAGTGCAGGCTCTAGTTGTTCTAACTCTGTGTCCGTATCCTCCTCAGTACCTGGAGTCAGTGCAGGCTCTAGTTGCTCTAACTCTGTGTCCTCTCCTCCTCAG